>JAESUZ010001051.1:0-212983 GCA_017311185.1 Proteles cristata cristata
CCGTGGCCTTTGAGCTGGGGGGGCCGTGTGGTGCTGGGCTCTGTGGCAGGGGGTGGGAGAGGTGAGCATAATGTAACCAGCCCGCCATCTGGGAAGAGGGGCTGCAGGCACCCCGTGGAGAGAGGCAGGGCAGAGCCAGGCCCTGGGGAGGGGCTGCCTGGACCGCAGTGCCGGCCGGGACCAGGGAGGCACCCGTGAAGCCACCAGACGTGGGCTGTGCAGGGGGCACCTGGGCCCGCGAACCCGCCAACGGCCGTGTGCATTTTCCTGGGCCCGGTCCCTGGCTCTCCTGATTCTCTGGGCGCAGTGAACAGTTTAAGGCTCCAGGCGACATGGGCTCGGGAAGCAAGGTTAGCTTTAAACCTAAGTAAGGGAGAGTGGAGGGAAAGTCCCTCAGGCCCAGCACCAAACACCGCAACTGCTCAGCGGTCACCACTGACCCGCGCCGGCGCCCTGAGCTCTTTTCCCACCAGCTGGCGATCGAGGACGTGCATGATTTGAACGTCAGGTCCAAGTCCACATTTCCGTGACTGTTCCTCTATCAGCACGAGTGGGTTATTTGCTGCACTGTGTTTTAAGACACGCAGGGTCCTGTGTGGCCCCCCACGCTGGCGGTGCTGATCTCCCGGCTGCTTCTCCCTCCTCAGACACTCGAGCTCCCGGGGCCCCGAGACGGCCCCTGCGACTTCAGGGTGCGGCCCCCGTCCACTCTGCACGAGGCTCTGACCGCAGCGTCAGGCATGTTCCCCATGGCTGCTCTGCCAGCGTGGAGCACTCACCTGGGCCGAGAAGCTTCCGCGAGCACCCTCTCAGACCCTGCACATCCCCCACCTTCCCGCCCCCCTCACTGGCTGCCCTGCGGCTCTCGTGGTCTCTCGCTGTGTGTTGTCTGGAGGCCCAGCCCGGGAGCCGTCCCAGCCCGGGAGCCGGCACTTACTGTAATCGAGGCTGTAGAAGGCAAAGCCGGTCCCGGGGTAGAAGGACCCTCTCTCCGTCACGGAGAAGCACTGCATCTTGGAGTTCGCTTTCACGGTCTCCTGGATGGTGGTGTCCTCACCACTCAGCCAGTTCCAGCTCCTCATACAGCCATCCAGACGGGGGTTTATCTGGGAAGACAGAGAAGTCCGGTGGCTTCCCGGCACCACAGAGGCTCCCAGATGCCATGACGAGGGCCCACGTGGCTGGCGTCACCCGGTCAGAGGGCCGGGACGCCCTCTGGGCTCAGGTGTGTGGAAATTGGCCTCGAGACGGACAAGTCCCACTTGTGAAGACGACTTATCTGCCTAAAGGGCTCCACACCGGACAAGAGGACTCCTCGCAGGAAGCCCAGCACCCCCAGTGGGTCCTCCTGCCACCCAAGGTAAGATGGGCATCACGCACTGACGTCTCCTTCTGTGGTCGCGCACTCATTCCCAGAGCAGAGCGCTGGGCGCCCCTGGAGGATGCGAGGTGATGTGTGCACAGTGGCACCTACGGAACTCTGAGTCCGGGGGCCAACACCATGCTACACGGTTTAGAGCAAATCGGGTCACCCCTGCCCGTATCTCTAAAATGAGAAGGTATAAACAGCAACTGTGGGAGTCCCTGGAATGGAGACTGATGCCAGAGGTCACGGCAAGACACCCCCGCCAGGGGGATCCCCCGTTTGTGTGGGAATCATGATCACAGTGTCGAGGACCTGGCCACTGGCGTCCACACACTGGGTGACGGGGAGATACTAACCAGGGCATGGGCTGTGGTGCAGGGGGACTGGCTAGTACTGACCTCTCCTATGTCCTTCTCCCCGTGGAAGTCCCAGCAACCCAAACGTTCTTAGAAATTGTCAAAAAAGTTGACTGTTCTTTTTTAAATTAAAAAATATTTTTAATGTTCATTTATTTTTGAGAGAGAGAGAAAGAGAGAGAGAGAGACAGAGCGTGAGAGGCAGAGGAGTAGAGAGAGAGGGAGACACAGAATCTGAAGCAGGCTCCAGGCTCTGAGCCGTCAGCACAGAGCCCGACATGGGGCTCGAACCCACAAACTGTGAGATCGTGACCTGAGCAAAAGTTGGATGCTTAACCAGCTAAGCCATCCAGGCTCCCCTTAGCTTTTCTTTTTGTTAAAAGATAATTTCAGGGGCACCTGGGTGGCTCACTCAGTTAAGCATTCAACTTCGATTCAGGTCACGATCTCACAGTTCATGAGTTCGAGCCCCATGTCAGGCTCTGTGCTGACAGCTCAGAGGCTGGAGCTGCTTCAGATTCTGTGTCTCCCTCTCTCTCTGCCCCTCCCCAGCCCATGCTCTGTCTCTGTCTCAAAAATAATTAAACATTTAAAAAATTAAAAAAAAAAGATAATTTCATTGTGTTCTATTTTTCACGCAAAATAGGCATCTTTATCATTGCTTTAGATGAAAATTCAAGCAACTCCCGCAGGGAGAGGCTGCACACAGTTGCTTGCTAACTTCTGGGAAGCCACCGCCAAAGCCCGGTGGGCGCTAAGCCAGCAGCTCGAGGGCTCGCCTGTCCTGGTGGGTCCCAGGCTCCGACCGGACTGATGACGGTACTTACAGGCTGGACCAGGTCTTTCTCCTTGAAGGGGATGCCCCCCACGGTCAGGTTCAGATGGTACAGCCCTCTGTCGAGCTGAAACAGATCCCCAGCCACCGCGATCTTCATCACAGCATCCTTGTTCACCTTGATGACCAGATTCCGGTCCAGCTCCTCCACAGAGATCTGAAGAAAACCAGTGCTGGAGAGGTGGGGTGCACCTTCCCATAGGAGCCCCAGCCCCAGGGGCCCCTGCACACCTCCCTGTCCCCTTGTGCCAGCACACCCTCCCTGCAGCAGGGGTGAGGCTGCAGGCCCCCTGGGCCCCAGCCCTGGCTCCTCCCTTCAGTCCTCCTCCCCCAAGCGAAGCCCCTCGGGCCACGTCTCCTGCCCAGTCCTGGCGCCTCTCAAAGCCCCGCCAGGAGCTGCCTCCTGGGAGCAGGAACCCCTTCTGACATCACTGTTTTTGTTTTTTTTTTTTAATGTTTCTTTATTTATTTCTAGGAGAGAGAGAGAGACAGCGTGAGCAGGGGAGGGTCAGAGAGAGAGGAGTCACAGACTGAAACAGGCTCCAGGCTCTGAGCTGGCAGTCAGCACAGAGCCCGACGCGGGGCTCGAACCCACGAACCGCGAGATCATGACCTAAGCGAAAGTCGGACACTTAACCGACTAAGCCACCCAGGCGCCCCACTGACATCACTGGTTTGATGCTTTGCTTCTCCCACCAGCAGGCCCCCCCCCAATCAATGTGCGGGCAGGGGCATGTTTCTAAATCCCAGCAGGTAATTAGGCGTCTTGCACAGACTGGATGCCATACGGGCTTGTGAATTCACATCCACTCCAGAAGTTTACGTTCTTTCCTCCTTTCTGTAAGGAGAACTTAAAGATCTCTCTCTACACCGTGTTCTCCTAACCCTCCAGAAGTCCAACAATTCTCTTTTTGGTTAAAGTAGGGAACATGTTGGTACTTGGGTCAGAGTGTGGTCAGAAGAACATGGGGTCTGTGAGGGGGGCTGTAGGGGCAGGAGGTCAGGAGGGGGAGAATGGAGGGGCGACTGAGCCGACTCCACCTTGAGTGGCCAGGTCATGCCCTGGGCAGGGGCGGCTGTGCCAGTCACTGGTCACTGGTCACATGTGCACCAGCTTTCTTACCTGGGCACTGCCCAGCCCACCCGGGACCCCCCATGCCCCTCGACGGCAGGGGCCAGGCTGCCAGCCAGGAGTGGTGGCTCCCCAGGCCCCGATGGAGGCTGCGTCCCTCCCTCGGGTTCCACTGTCTTATCCGAGTTCTGCTGCCGGCGCCCCGCCTGCTGCTCCGGGGAGGAGGGAGTGGCCCTGACCTAACAGGGCGGGCGGCTTCGCAAATGTCCCAGTGTCTCTGCTCAGACAGCCCTCCTCTAACTGAGCCCTTCCAGGTGCTCGTTGCTGAGACCCCCCCTTCCTACCAGGGGTCTCTCAACTCCAGGAAGGGCTCTGCTATCAGGCCGCTCTGGGCACGGGGATGCAGGACAGGGCGGTGCTGGGACAGTCATCCCCGGGGCTCTGGGCCATCAGGACCTGCTCCAGAGGGAGGAGCCCACGTCTCAGCACCTGGGCTTGTGCAGGAAGGGTACAGGTCCGAGGTGCTGTGGACACTTGGGTGGGAGTCGCCCCAGGCCTCAGTGCAGGGCCCCCAGCCTCAGCGCCACCGACATTTGAACCTGGACAGCTTTCTCAGGTGGGGAGTCCTGTGCGCTGCAGAGTGACAGGCAGCCCCTGGCGCCCCCAGGAGCTACTGTGACAAAATGGTCTCAGGGACATAGCCAGATGGCCCGGTGGAATGGCCCACCAAGTGTAAAGTTCCCAAGGGCGGGGCCCACACCGTGGTGTGCGGTGCTCACTGTCGGGTGCCAAAGCATACCTTCCCCAGGAGCCCCATCCGCCAGGCGGCAGTGGTGGCCACACTCACCGTCTGCCACATGCCGTGGTTGATGACAGGCCCGCTACTGGTGACGCGGCCAACACCACGGTAGCGGAGCTGCAGTTCCAGCCGGCCGGCCCGCAGGCCCAGCACGATCCAGGTGCTGTCTTGACGGCCTCCAGCAAAGAAGAGGACCCCCTCAGGGTCAAAGGTCCTGAAGTCGAATTCAGCAAGCAGCCTGAGTGGCAGCGTGAGGAACAGCAGGTGACACACAGGCCGGTGGCTCACGATCTGCCACCCCGCAAGACCCAGCCCGACGTGGGGGGCAGGTAAGCAGGCACCCCAGGACTCTCCCCAGCGCTGGAAGCAGGCCCCGCAGTGGCGGGCATCCACGCCGACCCAAAGGCTGGGACAGGGCACCCGGCCGCCATGGCTGTGCCAGGACCGCGGGGCGCCGCCAGCCGCCTCCCACCTGGTGGGCTGCAGCCTTTTGAAGCGCAGTCTGATCACGGGTGTCCCGCTGAACATGCGGCCCAGGTACAAGGACTTCACACTTTTGGCAACATTGAAAGGCACGCAGGGCAAAATGTCCTGTGAAACAGATGCGAAGAGCATCAGACGGTACTCGCCCAGTTACACCCCTCCCAGCCACGCGGGGCCTGCCTGGTCGCAGGTCAACCTCTCCTCAGCTGCTCTGCCACCCAGGTGTGCAAGCAGGTGGCACACGGGCCTCTCCAAACCCTGAGATTCTGTTAGAGCGGGACCAGCGGGTGTGGGCGTGCACCCCCAGTCCGGAGGCTCTGACTGCACGTGCACTGCGCAGGACGGGCAGCGCGCGCTCTGGGTGCGGGCCGCGTGGCCGGCTGCAGGTAGAGAGCCGCCGCGGGGGCTTCATGCACGGACAGACATGCCCCCATCCCGCATCACCCCTGCCCTGGGTCACCAGCCCTTCTCACTGTGAACTGTCTTCCCGAAGTGGGCGGCTGCCCCCGGGCCCTACCTCGCAGGTGTTCATGTCCGGGGACAGCTTCAGGCCCCCACGTCCGTCACAGTGGCACGTGTATCCCCCTGGGAAGTTGACGCAGGCCTGCTCACAGCGCCCCTCCGCACACTCGTCCACATCTGCCGGCCACAAGGGAGACGGGCAAGCCTCACCTGTCTGATGACACACGCGGCGTGCTCTCCGCGGCGGAGGTGCCCACCCCCTGCCTGCGCCGGTAGTTCGTCTGGACAGATCTCAGGAGGGGTTGGAACAAGCTAGCGGGTCAGCGCACAGAGCACATCCAGCTTTGAAGGGCCAGCTGCCGTCGACAGGCACCCCGGGGCTGCTTGAGGGGCCACAGGGACACCCTGCGGGCACACGGAAGGGTCTCAGAAGGTGGGAGGAGCCGCCAGGGCCCCGGGCAGGAAGACCGTTAACCGGGAACGTCCTCTCTGTGCCGTCCACGCACAGCAGCTGGAGCTGGTTGTCACACGAAATCCGGCCGCCACGGCAGCCCCAGGCACAGGGCCCGTGGCAGGTGGGAGAAGAGGCCGAGCAGCCGTGGACGCACGTGTGGACTGCATGCGCGTGTGTGTATGTGTGGGCGTGCACACACAGGCTCACGGGTAGGAGTGTGGGGTACTGTGCGTGTGAGCACGTTGTACGTGCCGAGTACGCATGGATGCACAAACGCTCGCGCGTACACAACCACACACGGGGTACCGCGTGCGTACTCGTGCACGTGTGCGTCTGCCTGGTGCGGGTGGGCAGCTGGAGGACGTACCTCGGCAGGCCTTCTCCTGGGAGCTGAACGCGTAGCCGCCGTCACAGAGGCAGGAGTAGGAGCCGGGCAGGTTCCTGCAGTGGGCCTCCCCGCACGCCTTTCCGTGCGCACACTCGTCCACGTCTGCAGGAGAGCCGCAAGCTGGGCCCGCGCGTTTCCGAGGCACCGGCAGGTCCGCGGCGCGGCCCCGCGCCCCTCCTCCCAGCGCCCCCCTCCACAGCCCCAGGCTCGGCAAGGGCCCGGGGGGCGTTTCCGCCCGGCGACCTGCACGCTGGACAGGGCTCTGCGCAGCGCAGCACCGAAGGCCAAGGCCTAACCCCGGGTCCGCACGGGAAACCACGCAGCTCACGCCCGGGCCGCACCGGAAGCCACACGCCCCACACCGTGGGGACCCGGCTCCCCCTGGTACGCGGGGCGCGCCGGGCGCAGCCGGGAGCGCACTGCCCGTCCCGCACCGCGCGCGCTCGGCCGCCCCGCATAGGGTGCTCTCGGAATTTGGCCGTGAGGCCCTACGGCGACGGCAAGAAAACCGCAGGGACACCCCACGGCCTCTGCCGGCCGTCACTGCTCCACAGAAGCTCGTGACCTGGGCTGCTCGGTGTGCGCAGCGCCTGCAGGGCCTGTGATGGCGGAAGGGCCGGGGGCGGGGGGCCGGGGCCCACGGCAGCTTCGCGGCGGGGCTCACACCGGTGCTTCCCAGGCCAGCCGTCCCATGGGAAACAGCGGGCAAAGCTCCAGATCCCTCTCGCCCGGGGGGCCGCCTGCCCCCTTGCTGGCCTCTCCGACAGCGCCTCTGGCAGTACGGTGGGCGGGGCTGGGCCCGGAGACAGCCGAGCTCCAGCCTCAGGCCTCCTCCCTGCACCCCCTCCTGGACACTCTGCCTGTGGGAGACGCCACCGTCTGACGTCGGTCACAGAGCACGGTGACTGGGAGAGTGGACAGCGTGTGGCGCTGGCACCGAGCCCAGGGCACAGAGGGGCCCCGCCCAACCATACTGCGTGCGCTGGGGCCGAGGCCAAGGACCCAAACAGGTGCTGCTCACTCTCCCCCTGAGAGGCCCTTGGCCCACCTCCCAGCTGTGCAGGCTGGGGATCCTCCCTGCAGCCAAGGACAGATGATGGAGAGGCCTGGGGGGGCCTCTGAAGCAGGCGCAGCAACCCCACTCCCTCCTTCCCAGCATCTCGGGTTCTGACGGAGGAGGACAGGATGGAAACTTTGGGCCCTTTCACACCACAGGGACAAGGCTTCCATTCCCCACAGCCTCTCTTGCCTGCATCTGGGGGCTCCAAGGTCCCCAAAGAAATAGTGAAGGCCAAGAGAGAGGAAGGTATGTGTGGGCCGGTCTCGGCAGGCACACCCCGAAACCTGGCAGCGGAGGTGCGGTGCCTGCCATCATGCTGGTCTCAGTCGCGATGAGGAGAGCACCTGGCAGCCGCTGACCCAGCAGGTGGAGCCCCGTCCCCTGTCCTGCAGGACGCTCTGGGGGAAGCTAGGGTGCAGGGAGTCTCCGGGACCCCCAGAGTCCGAATACATCAAAGACTTGGGGGGTGGGTGGGAGGGAGACCCTGCCCAGGGACTTCCGAGGAAGGAAGCTAAAGCAGGACATCCCCGACGCACTGAGAACCCCGCTCCTTGGCCTCGACAGCTACAGGTGCACCAGCCACCGCGGGACCCTCCCCCCGGAGGCTGCTTCTCCCTCAGCACCTCCACCCTGTTCCGGAGCAAGCGAGCACTGAAAAGAAGGGTCCCAGATTCCCAGGGACCTCAGCTGGTCTGAGCGGGAGGGACAGAGCCGCCCTTGTGAAGTGGAGCGCCCCTGTCGTGCCGTAGGCCGGCCACAGCTTGCAGGGGGCCCCAGGCCTCTGCCAGAGGGCAGCAAGGGTGGGTGTGGACAGGGGCCGCCCCGGGGCCAGAGGGGGTGGCCGCGCTCCTGCCCAGGCCCGCCCCGTCCTGGGCGGCGGGTCCGCAGAGCCGGGTGAATCATCCCGGGCGGCTGCTGGGGCAGCTGCCCGCGGCCGCTGACATGCCCGGGCTTGTGCTCGGCGGGGGCCCCTCCGCGCCGCCCCGCCCCGCCCCCCCGCCCCGCCCCTGCCTTCGGCTCCGCCCCCGCCCCGCCCCGCCGCCTTCGGCTCCGCCCCCGCCCCTCCGCCTCTTCCTGCCTCTCCCGAGCTTGCAGCCTCTGGAAGAGCGGCGGACTTGACCGCCAGCTTCATCAATCTGACATCGGGCTGACTCTGGCAATTAGGCAACTGCACAGACAGGGGAGGAGCGCAGGGGGGCGCAGGGAGGCGAGGGAGAGGCTGGGCATGGGCGTTACCTTGGCAGGTCCTGCCGTCTGCGGAGAGCGCGTAGCCGCTGTAGCAGGCGCAGTAGAAGCTGCCGGGCTTGTTGAGGCATATTTGGTTGCAGCCCCCGTTCTGCTGGCTGCACTCATTGACATCTGGGCACAGGACAGACAGAGGTTGGGGGCACGCCGAGGTGATGCACGACCCGCTGGGCGCCTGCAGTGGCATCTGCACGCCCCTCTCCACAGGGAGAACCCACTGTGCCAGGGGCGGTGACCTCTGGGAGTGGGCACCAGAGAAGGGCAGGGCCCCTGGGTGGCTTGGCCCAGCAGTGAAGGGGCCCTCGAGGTCACCGGGTCACGGGTTTTTCCTGCAGCTTCTCTGCTGACTCCCCAAAACTGCAGACAGGAAGGATGGACAAGACCCTACTCCAGGGTCCCCAGGGGTGGCCCTACAGTGGCTCTTCTCCCAGTCCTGCCTGAGCCAGGCCTACACCAGCACCCACAGCTTCTCAAGTTGGACAGCGCCCCATCCTTGGAGGTGAAGGCAGGGCCTCCCCGTGCTTCCTGGAGACGTGAGGGGCCGAGGGGCATGCCTGCCCCTCCTCTCCTTCTTCCTCTGAGCCAGAGGGAGGCCAGCCAGTGAGGGGCCAGGTACCTGGGGCCAGAGGGCTCCTGGTTCGGCTGGAAGGAACACCCCCTGTATGTCCCCGGGAAGGGATGGGGGCACAGAGAGGGCCTCACCTCTGTCACAGAGCCGCCCACCCCAGCCAGCTCTGCACTGGCAATAGAAGTTGCCCATGAGGTCTTGGCAGACTTGGGTCCCCTCCTTGTTGCAGGGGTTTGGGGTGCACTGGTCAGGCAGGTCTGTGTCAAGAGAAAGGAAAGAGAGAATGTTCAGCGGGGAGGGAGCAGCCAGGGGTCAGGCCCAGACTAGAGGCATGGACCCGAGCTCTGGGCAGGAGGATGGTCATGGAGCAGCCGGCCGGGCCCTCATCCGTTCCAGGGAGATCTGGGTCCACTTGTAGGGAGTGGCCACCTGCCCACTGGGCCAGGGGCTGCGGAAGAGGACCCCTGGCCTCCCAGGGAGCAGGCCCACAGACCCCTGGCTGACCCAAAGGGTCACATGAGGAACTCCCATCCCGGCCAACATCTCCACCGTCCGTGGCCAGGCACTCTGTCCACTCAGACCCCAACACACTCCCCACAGAGTTTGGCGGCCACAGGAGCACCCCCCGCACCGCCTGGCCAGATGTGGGACTGCCCAGGCCCAGGCTGCCTTGGCCCTCCCAGAGGGGTGCCAGCCAGGCTTACTTGGGACTCCCCTGCTCGGGGGGCGGTCTGCCGGCCACGACTTTCAGTCACCAAGTCAGTTTCCACCTGCTTTAGGGGCTAGTTGAGACTGTCCCGTGGAGCGCCTTCCAAGGACTCGGTGTGTGAGCAACTTCTCACAGGCCGCTGAGTGCAGCTCCAAGGCACCATCGCTGCAGGGCCCACCCGGGTGCAGGTGCCCTTCGGGAGGGGCCCCGGCCCGGAGTCTCCGGGGAATTTCCGCACCAGGGCCTGGGCCAACCTCTGCCACACCCGGACACAACAGGCCCAGGAGATTCCCGGCCCCGCAGCCCTTGGGTGGCTCAGCTCTTGTCTTGGTTCCTCAACAAACCACGGCCAGCCTTCCCCTCCCCGGGACTCTGCCAGTCCCGGTTCCTCTCCCCTCTCCCAGCATGGACATGTGCCTCTTCCGGCCTTGGGGACAGCACCGGGCCCGTGGCTGAGGACCAAACCCAGGACCAGGGCTGCGGGTCGGGGGAGAAGCCCAGAGTGCCCGCAGCAAACTCGCTGTCCCTCAGGCAGGTGTCCTTCAGCTGCATGGACAATTGTGACAAAACCCTGCTGCTCTGGACCATGTCCCTGGCGGCGCTGCAGACTGTGGCCTCCAGGCCAGCCAGCTGATAAACGTTCCCAGGCCCGGGTGAAGGTCTGGCCAGGCAGGGGAGGGCAGGTGACAGTGTCACCTCTCCCAGGGCCATGTGTCCCACAGCTCTCTAATTACATCAATCACTTTGTGTGTGTGTGTGTGTGTGTGTGTGTGTGTGTGTGTATACATATATATATATTTTTAACATTTATTTACTTTTGAAAGACAGAGACAGAGCACTAGTTGGGGAGAGGCAGAGAGCGAGGGAGGGAGACACAGAATTCGAAGCAGGCTCCAGGCTCTGAGCTACCAGCACAGAGCCTGCGTGGGGCTCGAACCCACAAACCATAAAATCATGACCTGAGCTGAAGTCGGAGGCTTAACCGACGGAGCCGCCCAGGCATCCACTTCTCTTTATTTATGGAGAAGCCCGTTACACACACCACCTCCCGGGCTCTCCGGCTTCCTCTCTGCCTGAGCCAACAGGGAAAAGCCAAGAGCTCAGCTGCCCTTCCTGCTGGGGGGCTGGCCAGGGGGGCACTCACCACCGTTTATCACTTCTTTCTTGAAATGACTGACATTCCCAGCCCAACGCCAGGTTTGGGGACACCGGTGAATTCTGCCTCACCGGCCCGGGACTCGAGTGGCCCCTAGCCCATCTGGGCCTCCCATCGGCCCTCGTTGGCAGGACCTGAGACCCCGCTGTGGTGTGTCCCTGTATCCCATGCAGGTCTGTGACCTTGTCACCGGGGCCCCACTTCGGCGTCTGGCAGCGGGTCGCTCCTGTGGCCCCTGCCACGCTCACTGTCAAGTGTTGACCAAAGACAGGATCCCCGAATGCTTTGTGACACTTGCAGTTGTTTTTGGCAGGAAAGGTAAGTGCCTTCTACCCATAAGCAAGTAGGAATTGGGTCCAGGAATGAGGAAACGGGGCCGGGAACAGCATGTCCACAGCCCCCGGGAGCCGGCAGGTTGGCCCTGCACACGCCATGCCGCCTGCGGGGGAGGGTGCAGGAGGGCCAGGGAGGCCAGGGCCCAGCGCCAGCCCCAGAGATGGCAGAGAGAGCAGGCGGGGTCGTGTGCGGGGGCCTGGGCCGCCTGCTCACAGCACAAGCCCAGAGGGGCCCCTGAGGGACGGAGGACGGGGAGACGGTGTGCGTCTCCACTTGACGTATTTGGTTCAAGATTCAGTTATTTCAGAAGTACACATTTGATATGAGGGCTGGCTGACTCTGGAGTTGCCTAGAATGCTAAACCCCCTTTAATAAAAATGCCTCAGGGCTCCACACTCAAGGGTGGAGACGGGTTCCCACATGACCCCCAGCGCAGCTGCATGTGTGGAAGTTCGTCCCCAGGACAGAAGGAAGGAGGGAGGGTCCGACACTCGGCAGAGGCCCGGCAAATGCCTGCAGAACCTAGGGAGCATGCCCGAGAGCACAGGTGAGGGGAAGCCTCTGCGGGCACCCAGAGCACCCACCTCCTCGAGCGGCCAGAGCTGCTGAGGACGTGGGGTTCACCCCGCCCCCGCGCAGCCAGGCTGCTCTGAGCAGACACGTGAAGTTCCCTCTACAGGGCGCCTTCCTCTGCTGCTTGGCCTCCCCATTCTCCAAATGTGAAGGTAATAACAAGTTATAAGCTGGAGGACATGTGTCCAGTGCAGGCCCCGCTGTGACCAAAGGGCACATCACACACGGTGGGCACATCGAGGTGTGTGAGTGGAAGGCGGAGATGTCAGTGGCAAGAAAGCCCCAGGCCCGGGGTGCAGCGGGGCTGGACGTGGGCACCTGGCAAACTGAGAGGTGGGCTCTTGGAGGGCGTTGCTTTGATTTTAACAATAACAGACAGCCCAGCACTCGGCTATGCCACCTCGTGACCACCAAATAAGCTGGCTGTCGGGAGAGAACCATGAAAACAGCTGCAAGCTGCCCGAATGGTGTGGCAGGTGCTGAGGCCTGCAGGCGCCACTCTGGGGATGCGTGGGGTGGGGGAGGGGGGGTGGGCAGGGCACGCGTCCTTCCCGAGGGACAGGCCTCGGGTCCTTGTCCCCAGCTGTCTTCATGCACACCCCAGGAAGGGTGCACTGCACTTGCAGGGTGCCTCAGACTTTGGAAAATTAAGGGCAGATGGCATGTAGTCATGCACCCATGGAGGGCGATGTACTTGACCCAGGCGCACGGGCCAGAGAGACTGGGCATGGGGGCATATAGCCTGCCGCCACTGCACGTGATCTGGCCTCCGGTGCCAGCTCAGGACTCCCCCTTCCTACCTCCCCCCAGCCACCAGCAGAGCACAGAGTCTCAAGCCCATTCAGAATGCATCTTTGCTGTTCAAACAATTCAAGTCCCTTGAAGGCCACGAAATCTCACATGTGGCACAACATGGCCCAGGACTCAGAGACTTTAAATAAACGCTGTTGGGTGCTGCTCTCTGGAAATCCCTGACCTTCACACTGTGTCAGGAGGCATGAATAACTAGGTAACTTTATAATCTCCAGAAAAGGACAATCTAAAACCCAGAAATTAAAACATCTATGGAGGCAACTAGGGGGTTCAGTCGGCTGAGCGTCCAACTTTGGCTCAGGTCACGATCTCGCCGCTCCCGAGTTCAAGCCTCGGGAGGGGCTCTGTGCTGACAGCTCAGAGCCTGGAAACTGCCTCGGATTCTGTGTCTCCCTCTCTCTCTGCCCCTTCCCTACTCACACTCTGTCTGTTTCAAAAATAAAAATAAACATTAAAAGAAGAAAGCAATCTAATCAATTTGGAGACACAATTTAAAAAATTGGTTTAGCACATTGACAATAAGAAGAATTGCTAAAAACAAAAAGCCAAAATGACATGAAGCTAAAACTGCAATGAACCCCTCTCTCCAATCTGCTAAGGCCCCAGTGAAGTCATCAGCCCTTGGAGAGGCTGAGGTCATGGGCTGACCCCAGGGATCTGGGGTCATGGGCTGACCCTAGGAGGCCAAGGTCACGGGTTGACCCCCTGGAGGGCAAGGTCATAGGCTGACCCTAGAAGGCTGAGGTCATGGCTAACCCCCGGGAGGTGGCCGACTCCCAGGAGGCCGAGGTCACGGGCTGACCCTAGGAGGCCAAGGTCACGGGTTGACCCCCTGGAGGCCAAGGTCATAGGCTGACCCTAGAAGGCTGAGGTCATGGCTAACCCCCGGGAGGTGGCCGACTCCCGGGAGGCCAAGGTCACGGGCTGACCCCTGGGAGGCCGAGGTCACAGGCTGACCCCAGCAAGGCTGAGCGAGGGGGCTTGCTCCCGGTTGCCCGTGATGCATGGGCATGGGTTTTGGCTACCCTAACAGGCGCTTCTGCCCAAAATGACAAGTCTCAGTCTGCCCTGCACCTGCTATTGTGAGGTTGCCCTAGGGTCAGAGGGGAGTGGGGGCCACACAGCCTTGCCACCCTCCCCGCCCCTTCCTGAGTTAAATCAATCATTTCTTGTACTCCTTGGGACGGGGGCTTGCGCCTGTTACAAGGCCAGGCAAGAGAGGCAAGGCCCTTGGCCGGCACACGGACAGGTGGGTGGCCAGACGCAGCAGCACCACACGCCAGGCAGTGAGCAGCTCCGGGTCCTCCCCTGCCTTCTGGGCTCCCCGGGGAGCGGCAGCCTGGCATCCAGAGCAGGAAGAGCCCTGCTCTGCATCAGGGGCTGTGCGCCCAGAGCCTGGCTCCCAGCACACACCGTCAACACACATGGACGCCTGGGCTTAGGGGCAACCAGCCAGCTTGCCCCGCGAGCCACTCAGAGCCGAGCCAGGCCCAGCGTCCATTCAGCGGAGGTGGCCACAGTGTCCCTCACCCGGCGAGAAGTCAGTTTTACTGTATGCTCACTTACATAATGTTAATACGAATACAAAAGATGCACGATGAGCTGAGGATAAATTAGTGTAAACAGCTAACACATAAAGCTCAGCTTGATGCAGTGAGAAAAACATAAATAGCAAGACTGGGCATCACTCTTTGCTGTTTATACCGTAAGACACCAGAAGCTAAAAACCTGTGTCAGCTCGGCAGAGACAAGTGGACGGGCCCCTGCTCGTGCTTGCTGGCTGCTCTGTAATCAGAGCCCGGAATCACAAGCATCGGAACGAGAAACGACAGTGGGCCTGGTATTGTGGCCCCACCCGGGGACTCTGACCTACAGACCCCGTCAGATGTGAGCGAGATCTGTTTGTACTAATAAGAAACAGGAAACAGCCTAGAAGCCCCCAGTTCATGGTGAATGCTACCTACCCAAGCCAGTGTTGCCGTGAATGTGTGTATGTGTGTGTGTGTGTGTGTGTGCGTGCGCTGAGCTGCATATGGGGCAGAGGTCAGCACGCCCGTGTGGTAAGCTAGCATTTGTGCGAAACAGAGAGACTGTGCATATGTGGTTATGGGCCCCAGAATATTCTCAGAACTGGTAACTGTGGCCTCTGGGAGCCTAACTGGTTGACCAGGGCACACAGCCAGGGACAACACACCTGCTCCTCACACCTGGGAAAGGCTGAGACCTCACACTGCATGCACTGCTTGCTTATTTAAAAACACCGAACGTCGTTTGCTTCAAAGGGAAAGTTCAGTGGAAAAGGAGCAGAGTGAGCTCAGGCCAGCGCTGCAGCTCCTTAAGATAATGGGACTCATCAAGGTCCCCTGAAAACCACAGCAAAGCCTGAAGTTACCCAAACCCGTCTGGCTTTGAGGGAGACAGGAATGAAGCAGACTTACTCTGTACGCAGGCAACGAAAGCTGGGCTCTTGGTGTACGGAGATCCATGTTTAGTAATGCAGTCTGCAAGAGAGATGGAAAGCACGTCATTCACGTCCCAGGAGACGGACAGACCTCATGGGAGACGGGACAGACCCCAGGTCATGGAAGACAGGACAGACCTCGGGTCCTGGAAGACAGGACAGACCTCAGAACTAGTCTGTTGTCTCTGAGACACGCTGGAAAAGATTATTCATGTTTCCCGGGTGCTCCAGCAATAATACAGTTAAGCTTTTGTTATCACAAATCATTTCAACAGTGGCAAACGAGGAAACGCCTCCACCAGAAAGGCAGAACCCTGTGTCCAAAGGTCTGTCTGCAGCCTCTCCCTCTGCAATGGCACCCAAGGATCGGCAGTAACATTCAGTGAGTTTTCTGACCACGGTCGGAGAGGGAAGCCTCAAATTCAAGTTGGTCTCCAACGGAACCCCTGTTGGACCCTTAATTTGAAAGTCATGATTCGAGTGTCCCTGTCCCCCAGCCGTCTGGCAGGCCAGTGTTCACGCGGGAGCTGGTGGAGGTGACTAGACACCAGAACTTGCGCAGAACAGCTGTTGGTCAAGTTCTGGTCCTTCAGTAGGCTCCTGGTGCTCTGTCACACCCTAGGACCGGGGCCCGGGCAACCCGGAGGGCCCCCGGGGCCAGCTGGTCACCCTCCGCCCCTGGAAACAGACCCCTAGGACTCAGGAGTGAAGGCCTGTGGAGGCCGACAGGGAGCCTGGATGTGGGCAGGTTCCTGGGCTTCTCGGGGCCAACTAGGGTCCATGTGCTTGTCGCCAGGTGCAGACCCAGAGAAGTATGTGCTAAGAGGATGTAAGGCCAACAGAAAATTTACCAAAATTAAAAAGGAAGACCCTAGAATAGATCTATATCATTGTATGTGATATACATCTTAAAAAACCTTAAAGCCACATTAATTAAAGGACTGGTTCTTGGAGAAGTCCGGGCCTCTTTCTGACGGTCCAGGATAGACTTGGCTTTCATGTGTCTTCCTATTCTCTGTCCCAAGTGCACTGGGGAGCTTTCCAGGGGCCACTGTGCCCAGTGACACCCCTGCTCGGTGGCCAGGAGCACCTGCCTGTACGTTGCTCTTGTTCAGATCAAATGAAAATATTTTTTACTGTGCTCAGTTCTGATTAAGAACATGGCAAATATCAACTACAGTAGCTCACATGAACAAAAGCTCCCTGGCATTTTCAATAGTTTCAGGAGTGCAGCCACCCTGAGGCCACAAAGTCGGAGACTCACTGATCTTCCACATTCCCCAATAGCAAGCTAGTGGGGTCAGAGCAGAGAAGCGGTTTGCAAACAATGGCACTGGACTGAGGCTGACACGGTCATTGTGGCGTGAAAGACATGAGCAGGCGCTGCGCCCGCGCGCTCTGAGAGTCCTGAGCTCACCGTGTGATTAAAGCAACCTCCCCTCCAGGAGAAGCTGCACAGCTGTCTCTGACAGGTGACACATGTCCCCCTCTGTTCCTTTACGACAACTCCAGAAGCAGTGACGTGAACTTACCTAAGTATCTTGGATAAAAATAGTCCTGCGGGAAGAGAAAAAGAAGGGGCAACAGTTTACTGGCACGGTCCGCGCCCCCACCCAGGGCGCACAGCAGCTGGTGCGGGGGCTCGCTTCCTCCCAGGGGCTGCAGACAGGCACTTGCCGAGGCAGGCGCGTGGGGAGGGCGGGGAATTCTCCACAGCTGGCTCGGTGACAGCAGGGCAGAACCACCCAGAAAGCCACTTTCCACCTCGAAGACCATGGCGTGAGGAAGGAAGTGGGAGGGTGCGGCCTGGGCCTCAGCAGAATGAGGTCCGCAACACCGCTGACGCGCCGGGGCCTTCCGTAAGCAGCAGTGATGTCATTTAAGGAAGTTGGTCTAGACCCTCGCTGGCGCGGGGCCCCTCCTAGAGGCGTGCAGACCCCACAGGGCCACCCGCACAGGGCGCTGATTTGCATTCACTGCTTTTGTAAAAGCAACTCATGCTGCGTGAGGTGTGCAGGGTGTGTGCAGGGTGTGAGCGAGGGTCTTTCCATCCGTGAATACAAATCAAGAGGTCTGCACCGAACACACCGTCTGCCAAATACCAGGACCACCTGCCCTGTCTTAGCAGCAGAGAGCAGCTGGGACTGTCCCCAGCGCCTTGGCCCCGCCCATCCACTGTCATCTCCCACTGAGGGTCGATCACGGAGCGGCTTGACCCTAGATGCCCCCTTGATGGGACAAGTTACCAGGCGGCGGCAGCCACCGATGCGGGGTGTCCCCTGCAGGTTCTGTGATGGAGCCCTTCCATCCGACCCTCACAACCACTCCAATGCCTTTCCAGTTAGCCCGGTTATCAGAGAGGGGGAGAGAGAGGTTCACGATGGGTTGTGGTGTTTGGCCAAGGGTTAGGAAGCCAGGTTGGGCTCCCGACAGCACGCTGTGACCCAAAACCACGTGGACAGGAGCTGGCGTGTCATTGGCAGTGACAGGCTGCCCACACGTTAGCTGGCCTTACGCCCTGGGCTGGCACCTCACCTCCCCTTTCCTCAATGTTTACATCACAGCCTGTTTACAGAACTTTGCTAAGACGCCCTTCAGAAAGTCACGTTCTGATAAAGACATGGCCTAGAAAGTTCTTAACTCCTTTAAAAGAAAAGGAATGGTCAGAGCAAGTTTGTTATTTCAGCTTGTGTGACGGTTGTGAAGGTGACATGTAGGCAGGTGTGACAGAGGTCAGGTCTGACGGGCAGAGCCACACAGCCTGGGCGGGGACACCCTTCCCCACCAGCATCCAGAGGCCCATGACAGCCTGGTTTCACTTCTCTGTGCTGCTTTTAGTCATGGACTGGCAACTCCCAGACAGGAAAGGCCGGCAAGGCCAGGCATGCTCTGATGAAGCCCCCGGAGCTCAGGGCAAGCAGGCAGCGACATCTGCCAGGTTACGAGGGACAGCAAAGGCCACAGACTTTGTCACACAGGGAAGGGCTCGGGCTCTGAAGGAAAATATTTAGGATGCATGATGTGTCCACTCAGGAAACCGAGAATCAGGCTATGAAGGGACTGGAGACCAGAAGGTCTGGGAGCAGAGTGCCTGATTGTCACAAACTGTGGCATTGCCACAGGAAAGCTGTTCTGTATGTTTCCAGAAAGCTGTATTATGTTTTCCAAAACCATGACTGTTGCTAGTTCTGTGTCATGGTTTAATAGTGATTGTTGGGGCGCTTGGGTGGCTCAGTCGGTTAAGCATCCGACTTCGGCTCAGGTCATGATCTCACAGTCCGTGGGTTTGAACCCCGGATCGGGCTGTGCTGACCGCTAGGAGCATGGACCCTGCTTTGGATTATGTGTCTCCCTCTCTCTCTGCCCCTGCCATGCTCGCTCTCTGTCTCTGTCTCTCAAAATAAAAACATTAAAAATTTGTTTAAAAAAATACGGGGTGCCTGGGTGGCTTAGTCGGTTAAGCGTCCGACTTTCGCTCAGGTCATGATCTCACAGTTCGTGGGTTCGAGCCCTGCGTCGGGCTCTGTGCTGACTGCCAGCTCAGAGCCTGGAGCCTGTTTCAGTCTGTAACTCCCTCTCTCTCTGACCCTCCCCTGTTCACGCTCTCTCTCTCTCTCTCTTAGAAATAAATAAAACATTAAAAAAAAAATCCTTTAAAAAAATAGTGATTGTGTTGTTGTGGGAAGGCCTCACTGACTGAAGAGCCACGCACCCCTCCCTCCAGTTAACCACACCTGTGGGAAGGTGGTTTCTGAAACCACCAGACCTTAAGCTGGTGACAGTTTATCCTAATTTGGGTGCTTGGTTTATTCGGCCAGGGTGGGCAGGGCTAATCTGGCTGGTAATCTAGGGCAGAGATGATTAACTCCGAATAACAGCAAAGCTGAGGCAGATACACCTAAAACCGCTCACTGTGCACTCTCCCAAGAGAAAGAGCCATTTCTAATGTCCTTCAGTGTACTGACCAAAGAGGAAGACCTATGGAAATCCATGAAAGAAGGGCACGGAACACAGAACACAGAGCTGGCCCCACCGGCACCACGAGTTGACCACACATAAACTGTGGCCTGAGGCTCAGGAGCTGGGTGGACTCCCCTGGGCATCACCCCACGGGGATCCACGGAGCAGAGGCCACAGTGCAGATGGCCAGATTCAGAACCGGGGATCAGCTGCCTACAAGCTCACCCTCCTTCTTTTCGACCACACAGGAGCAAGGCTAGCATGGGGCACGTGCGGGCCAACCTGGTCAGGGGCAGAGAGTGGGCAGGCCGGCCGGCAGGGTGCCAGGACCGCCCAGGCTGGAAATGAGCCCATTTGTCATCTGGCAATCATTTTTCTCAGGAGTTTGCCTCTGCTTTACTTAAACAGTAAAGATAGAAACAAGTTTGCAAAACCACAGGCCACTAAACTGTGAGCTGAAGATCCCAGAGAGGAAGGTGTATGCCCAATACGTGGCCTGGTTCTGACTACCCCTCAGAAGGCCCTCAGGAGCCATTGCTAAACAGGTGAATGAATGATAGATGAATGGAAGAATGAGTGAATGGATGGGTGGGTGGGTGGGAGGATGGAAGAGTGGGTGGATGGATGGACGACAGATGGATAGATGGATTGGAGGATGGATGGATGGAAGAGTGGATGGATGGATGGATGGATGGATGACGGATGGATGGATGGATGATGGATGGATGGAAGAGTGGATGGATGGATGGATGGATGATGGATGGATGGATAGATGGATTGGAGGATGGATGGATGGAAGAGTGGATGGATGGATGGATGGATGGATGGATGACGGATGGATGGATGGATGACGGATGATGGATGGATGGATGGATGGATGGATGGATGGATGGATGGAACAGTGGGTCGATGTATGGATGGATGACGGATGGATGGATGGATGGATGGATGGAAGAGTGGGTGGATGGATGGATGGACGACAGATGGATAGATGGATTGGAGGATGGTGGATGGAAGAGTAGATGGATGAATGGATGGATGATGGACAGATGGATGGATGGATGGATGAATGGATGGATGGATGGATGGATGGATGGAAGAGTGGGTCGATGGATGGATGGATGGATGATGGATGGAAGAGTGGGTGGATGGATGGACGACAGATGGATAGATGGATTGGAAGATGGATGGATGGAAGAGTGGATGGATGGACGACAGATGGATAGATGGATTGGAGGATGGATGGATGGAAGAGATGGATGGATGGATGGATGGATGGATGGATGGATGGATGATAGATGGATTGGAGAATGGATGGATGGAAGAGTGGATGGATGGATGGATGGATGGATGACGGATGGATGGATGACGGATGGATGGATGGGTCAAAGGAAAAATGCATGGAGGGGTAGGTGTATGAATGAATGAACAGGCAAACATAGAGTCCTACAATTTTCACTGAGTTGGACAATAACTCAATTGAATTGTTGGTTTTATTTATAATGTAGCTAAGCACATTGGGAGAAATATCTAAATCAGTGCTTTAAGCTTGTCTCTTCCAAACTCAGAAGTATCAGTATTGTTTTCTCAAGCTTACCAACTGCCAATACATTTTAAAACTTAGATCCTTAGATTAACTGCCATTTGCCAAGCTTTTCTTCTGCCATCCATTCCAAGGACCCTAATCTCTGAAGAGGCGATGAGACATGGTACATGTAAAATTCAACAACTGAGTTGTCACTACTACTAGGAGGCACTGCTCACGAGCGCAGTGGCCCTGTGTGGAGCGCACACCCCACCTGAGGGGGAGCACCTGGTTCCAGGAGGCTCCGCATGCTGGTCTCGGCCAAGAGCCCACTGGCAGCACGTCCTCACCAGAGTGGAGTCGGTGCTCCGACCAACCCAGGCTTCCCTCAGACGCTGTTCTCCCGTGCCCTGTTCCCCGCATGTTCGTAAACACATGAAGTTGTGCCCAACGACCTTCAAGGCCTGAATCCAACAACAGACTTGGTCCACTTTCATCTAATGTGACGCCTAGCAATGTGCTCTGAAACCACAGGACGGTGCGTCCATGAGACGACCTCTTCCGTCTCGGCACCTTAACGATACTGTCACCCTCTGGCCCCTTCACTAAGAAGGGCACACTGGAGAGGACAGCTGGTGAAACCTTTGAGAATTCCCATTTGTAGACAGGACCCTCCAGCAGCCTCTGCCCTGCGCTGACCACCGAGACCCCGGCCTGCCACACAAGGTCTGTGGCAAAAGTCAAGGGCAACAGGGAGCTGCCCGCCCTCCCAGGGGGCGAGGTCACCTGTAGGCTGTCTACCTGCCACTCACCCGCCCCCACCCCCACCCCCCTGCAAGCCGCGAGCACTCGGGATCTCCACCGGCCTCCTTCCCCGGGGCCTGCCCAGCCCAGCCTGCTGAAACGCCATCCCGGGCACTCCTTCCCTGGGGCCTTCTCTGAGGCTCGGTGGGGATTCTACCAAACTCCACACTCTGAGAGCAAATCTGCCTTCTGAAATGGTCAAAAACAACACAAGCCCAGTCGGTCAAAATGTACATTATTAAGGCAGAAACACCACCTGAACTCACAGTGTGAACTGAGCACAGTCACCCTCACGTGTCTTATAAACAAGGACCACATGCAGCTGGGAAGGTTCTAGAACTTGGCGACGGGCAGCTCATACATACCTTTGCGTCTGAACCACTTTAACTCTCTGAGTTCCTCACAAGCAGCGCTGTCCCTGCAGGGACGGGGTGAAGCAGGGGGCCCGGACAGCCCTGATGCCACTGTCACCTTCAGCGCGAATGCCTTCAGCCCCTGCCCATGACGCGTGCGCGGGCTCACGGGAGACTCATGACCAGCAGGGCTGAGGACAACGTGCTCACGGGTGTGGACACTGCTTTGCAAACACATCAACATGGAATTCCCGGCACTTTTATCGAGTTTACACAGCACAGCAGGAGGCGCACATCACAGTGTAACAAACCGCAGTTACTTTTCAAACAGTCAGTTGAGAATTTCTTACTTCCTTTAATAAATAACTGCCTGAAATTTTGTTTCCAAAAATCCTTACGCTATTAGGCAAAGCAGGCCGTGACTCCTGTGTCACAGTAAGTGCTTATTTACATGATATAAACATAAGGTGCCTTTCTGAGAAACGGTCCACAATATTGACTAATCCTTCAGCCTTAATGCTGTCTTCTTAGCAAACTTGACTTCTAAGGGAAAACTGTCCAAGTCACATCAACTAAGCCTCGTCCTTAATGAGGCTTCTGCCTTCCGGCAGCTGGAGGAACTCACAGCTACGGCCTCACTGCACCCACGGCGCCCAGGGAGATTCCCCTCCGGCAGGCACCCCTCAGGCTGCAGGACCCAGGCCAGCATCACTCAGTCTGCGTGTTTTCTAGGTGTGGTTCACACAAAATCCTTCTTTCCTGTCTTCTTCCCAAATTCATCTCCTCTAAGATTCTCCAAACCAAGTGCCCATTTAAGCACTCCATGAGACCGAAGGAAACATGGACCGCCCCCCTCCGCCCCTGCCAGGCAGCTCCCGACCCCCGCCAAGCCCACAGGACCTCCAGGTCAGCTCTGCAAGGGGGCAGGCCCCAGACACACCCCGTGAGGCCGCAGAGCTCCCCTCCTTCCCCAGACACTAATGTGCACGTCTGTCGAAAATTCCTGAGGGGACAACACCCTGGGCACTGTCCCCCAGGCGCGGAGATGAAAGCCGGGGGCTGTGGCTCTGCAGGGCTGCGCAGAGGGATTCCTGCGGCCGCACGCGCCCCAGGCCCGGAACCACTCCCTGGTGCCCGGCACACACCGGTGGGACAAGCACAGGGGCTGAGCGAGCAGAGCGCCTGGAGGGGCCACAGCCCACTGGAAAGCTGGCTTCTCTGGGCCCTTTTCATAACCAGCTTTAGGATGAAGCAGCAGCCATGTGGGCGACACCACGAAGGGGGCTGCGTAGACACTTCTCACCTCGGAAGGTCAATCACTTCAGCGTTAACCTGCTGACCTTGGAGGCTGGGGACCTGGGTATCCATCTGCGTCCTCCCAGTGAAGAGTGAGCTTGGGCAAGTCCCCGTAGAAACCCCTCGGCCTCAGTTCACAAGCATCCAGAATAAGGGCCACCTCGTCTTCCTATCCTGTGACAAACACTACTGCAAAGTTCTTGTTCGTTTCTGGCCTCGGAAAAGGAATTTTAAGTGCATTTTGGTGTCGCTCTGGATTCACGCTGCAGTGTCACGTGCACATGAGGTGTCTCGCCGTGCATCCGGCACAGGGTAAGCCTGGCGTGCGCAAGAACACCCCAGTACACGCTTCTGAGCAATGCAGCTGCGGCAGTCGTTCAGGGCGGGCCCAGGGTGACTCTTCCATCACAGGCGGCCGGTCGGCTACACGACAGGACAGGTAGGAAGCACTCTCATACCCCGGGTCCCTGACACCTGTCAAAAGCAATCTCCTAACATGACTTCCATTTCATCGGAAGCATCACGCTATAGAAACGTGTGTCCAAACCAGGTGGTCACCCAGGCAGCTGCACCTGCAGCCGCCAGTCATGACAGCCATCCCGGCAGACGCCCCGGCCCAGCCTCAGGGCCCCCCACCTGCCCCACATGGAGGTGCGGGCCCGTCCCCAGGGGCTGACTGGTGCCAGCTGTGGGATTTCCACAGAGCGCAGTGTTCTGACCGAGAAGAGCCCCACACAGACCAGGTCTCTACGGCCGGTTTGGGGAACAGATGTGGAAAAATGTATTTTATTACCATTGGCACTAATACCAGAAAGAAACAATTTTCAAATCTGATAAAAGAAGTCTGAGAAGGGGCGCCTGGGGGGCTCAGTCGGTTTGAATGTCCGACTTCGGCTCAGGTCATGATCTCACAGTTTGGGGGTTCGAGCCCGACGTCGGGCTCTGTGCTGACAGCTCAGAGCCTGCAGCCTGTTTCAGATTCTGTGTCTCCCTCTCTCTTTGACCCTCCCCTGCTCACGCTGTCCCTCTGTCCCTCATAAATAAAAAAAAAACCAACCACATTAAAAAAAAGAAGTCTGAGAAAACAAGTACGAGAGTGATACATTACAATCTCGTTTGAACAACACGTCTGTCATCGAGCCAGCACTGGAAGCAGGCCTGATGTTCCCGACTATTTCAAGTCCTCTTGAAAAGTTATTATAAACTTCCAGTGAACTGCACCCCGTCAAGGTCCACACCCACAAGAACACACACTGGGTTCCCGGTGGGACCCCTGGGCCGGCACTGCAGACGCACCGAGCATTTCCAACACCCGCCTCAACAGATGCCGCAACAGCCCCAGGCCGCTGACCAGCCACCACAGGGAAGAGAGGATGGAGCATGAAGAGAGTGGGGCACCTGTCAGCGGGACTGGGACACAGGACCCGGGAAGTGTCTGGAACGTCCTGGCCCTGCTACTTGGAATCTCAAGAAACAGGCCATAAGCAGCAGATGCTTAAAAGGCCGTTTTTGTTACTACAGTGTTTCCCACAATGTCTTTCGTTGGTTCTCGGCAGATGCCAGGCCTCCTGGCAAGGACCGAGGGCGTTCGCGGGGCCTGGTCTGCAGAGCAGGGGAGCACAGCGGGAGGGCCTGCAGACCGCTAGGAGAGGAGCCAGCACGGGCAGGCCTGTGGGTGCTGGGCCGCGCCTCGGCCGCCGTCCACGGGCCTCTTGGCTGAGCAGCCGCCGCCTCAAGACAAAGCAGAACCGGCCCCACGATGTGAATCCAGCCTGTGACCCGCCTCCCCGCAGCCTCCAGGTGCAAAAGCCCAAGAAGGAAAGGGCCCGGAGGGGGCCGCGGTCGGCGGGAGCAGCTTCCCCCTAGGACCCCGGGAAAGGAGACGGGTCGCGTGTGCGCGGGGAAGTGTGTGCAGGCCCCTGCAAGGCCGCGGTGGGGTGGGGGGGCAGGTGGGCAGCAGGTGGCTATCCTGGAGGTCACAGCCAGGACGTCACCTCCCCAGCCAGGCCACCCACATTGCAAAGGCAAGTCATGGTGCAGATAGGGGGCGGTGGCAACGAGGTTCCCTCTTCTCCCCTCCCACCTCCCTGCTGGAGCCTTGGTGACAGACACCTCTTAGGCCTCAGACTGAAGGCAGGGCTTTCACCTCTGTAGGGGTGCCTGTCCCCAAGCTGTTCTGGAAGAACCTGGGATCGCAAGAAGAGTGTCCCTGGAGGCCAGCAGCGCTGCAGGGCTCTGGCACTCACTGCACCCCTAAAACCCTCCGCGGCCACCACCAGGCTCCCCCACATCCAAAAGACATGGGGGAGGTGGGAGGCGGAGACGGATGGAGAGAGACGGGCGAGGGGGGGCACACGGGAGCTCAAGTGCTCCAGCGCCCACGCACCTGTGCCGTGAAGCCCTCCAGGTGTGCTGCTGGCTGTGCTGCAAGTACTGTCTGTACCTCGAATTTAATGAGGTGGTAGGTTGAGGCCAGGGCCTGGAGTTTCCTTCCTAGCACCAGGCTGTGGCTGCCAGCGGCCAGCTCCCAGGAGGGGCGTCTCCCAGGTGCCGGAAGGCAGGTCGGGTGGGGCTGGCTAAGTCTTTTGTCCAGAACCCTTTCCGGAAGCAAAGGCCGATTACGGAGATGGCCTCCTGCGTCTGGAACCCGCCAGCATTAAAGGATTTAAGTAGAGGTGACTCTGTGGGCTGGCCTGCGGTGAGCTTAGGAGAATCCCAGCAGAGACAGCTGGGGTCTTGTGAACGGGAAGCAACACCGAGGACAGCTAGGAGAGGGAGAGCCAGGCAGGGACCATAGCCTGTGAGAGGAAACAGATAAGGAGGGACTCGAACTGGCCCTGAGCCCTGCAGAGGAGCGTTAGCTCTGGCGACAATGGGGAGCCTGAGGAGTGAGGAGGGAAGACCATCTGCTCCCAGGAGGGAAGCAGAAGGGTGACCAGGATGTCTGGGAGTCAGGAAGTACCCCCCCTTCCTCTCCAGCACAGGTGTGCGATAGCCCCTGGAATCAGGAAGGAGCCATTGTGCTAGTAGCTACCTGCTGTGAAGGTCACTTCCCTTCCCAAAGAGGAAGACAGGCTAGTCTGGAACAATCCAGATCAGGCAGGAACACCCTGGAGCACACCCAGCAAACAGGCGGCACTCAGCACAAGCCTCCAAATACCAGAAAGTTCGGCTGAAGCCCAGAGGTGGCTCTCCCAGGTGCTCAAGCCCACCGAGCTGGGGGGGGGCGGGGAGCAGGGCCGAGCTCCCCCACTCCCTCCCTGGGGCTCACTCACTAGCGTGCCCCTAGAACCCCAGGATTAGAACAGGGAAGACCCATCTTCTCTGCCAGCAGGAGCGAGCAGTGTGATAAACTCCCCCAAAGGCAGAGCCAGGGCTGGCAGGTGTGTGTGGCTGCCACTAAGCTGGACCCTGAGGACAGGCTGGTCCCTTTTGGAGTGCCCCCAGGGGGGTGCGGGTGAGCGCCCTGGAGGAGCGGGTGAGCCTGGCCCAAACCCCTATCCTAGCCTGGCTCCTCCCAGCATCCCACTAGCCAATGGCCAAACAGAGTAAACAGTCTTCACTATGATCTACAAAGACTCAAGGTTCAAGTTCAGGTAGAGGATCTGCAACCCAGCTGACCTTGAGGGAAGACTCCGAAGGGAGCTGGTGTAACCAGAAAACCAGTGAACAAAGGGAAGGATGTGGTTACTACAGCAGCCAGGGACTGCGAGGACAGTCCTGGAACACTGCGGACGGCTCTGCCATGAAGGAGGTTCACGGGTCTCTGCTGGGCCAGCCGTAGGGGAGGCCGTGACCTCTGGGGCAGGAATGCGCCCAGAGCACTGGCTGCGTTAAAATCACAGATCCCGAGCGCACTCTCCTTTTCTTGCCTTTGTGTGAGACGTTTGTAAATAAAGTTATAATTAAAGCCTAAAAACAGTTACGGTCAGAGAGGGGATTGATGCTCTGGGAAGAAGGACAGTGTGGCTAATGCACAGTGTGTCCAGGAAGCAGCCAGGTGGGGCCGAGGGGTGAGTGGGAGCCTTGCTGCCTCAACTCTTGTCACTTGTGAGCCCCATCCCGGGGCCTCCGTGCAAGGTCACTGCACCTGTCACACCATCCTGCAGCCGGGCGGGGACCTGCCGGTCAGGCACATGGCCCCGTTGGTAGGCCCGCAGACATCCTCTGCAGGGGATGACTCACGGGCCACCAGAACTCATCATTAAAGAAGCAGAAAACAGCCAGAAAAGACCAGCAACGGTGCCCCTTACAGGAAGATTGAAGCGGTGCCGCTATTGACGTGGAAGGCAATGGCCCCGGAGCAAAGGAGCTTCTCAGAGCCCACCCAGGGCAGGGACTCGCCCAGGAACTGCTGGGGGCTGGCCACCTCCGTAAAGCTTGCTTCACAACCGTCTGAAAAGAGCTGTCACATCAAATGATGAGAAACACCAGCAGAGAGAAAAGCCTACATGGGCCACACAGAGCCCTCCACTTACTGCATGCAGTGTTTATTTTATCCCAGAATTCTTTAAAAGAAAAATTCCAGTAGAAACCAAACACGTCTGTGAAATCGCCCTGACCTCATGGTATAAAGCCCATCCAATTTCCACACTCGCACTTTCCAAGGGCATTTGCCCCAGGGCAGATGCACACGCACGGTCCTGCGGGTCGCCTCCCGGAGGCCAGAGCTGCTGCGTGCTGCTGAGTCCACACTGGCGCAGTCCCCGCAGTTGGCGGCCTGCCACACACACCCCCCCACGGACATTATTAATAGAACCGTGTCCTGAGCCCGCACAGCCAGGCTCCGGAAGTCACCAGCTGCTTGTAAAGAGCACCTTGCTGCAAGGGGCCGCACACTGGTGCCCACCCTGGCCGGTGCCCTGCCGCCCGCCTCCTGCCCACCCCTCCCACACGTGTTCTGGTCCTGTTCCTGTGGTATTTTGGGACCTGCTGTGGCAAGCAATTCCAGAGGCCGCGTCTTTCAGTTCCTCCTCCAGGCACAGTCCATGCCCCTTGATGGGGGATGATCAAGGGGCTGGGCAGCCCACCCTCCCTTCCAGTCCATCTAAGTGGGGAGGCGCAGGAAGCCCTTTAGACTTTTAGCCATTGTATTTCTTTTACATGTTAAACGTGGTGTGTTTCCCTGAAAGCGGCTGCCTTCAGAGGCCCTGCCGATGGAGAGAACTGGGTCCCAGGCGCACCGTTCGCACACCTGCTTACAGCTGTGGGAGCACCTGCGGTCCCCGGGAGAAAAGGGGCCGAACGGTGTGGAGGGGGCGTGAGGGTGGGACCCAGGGCCACCCCTCTGGCCTTGTGCTCCGGCTCGTCCGGCCCTGAGGCCCGACTGCAGCCCAGGCGCGGTGTGCGCGGCGGGGAAGGGGGTCCGCGCGGGGCTGCCCAGCAGCGCGCACGGGGGCGTCCGCGGTCCCGCGCACTCACCGTCTCGGGGTCGTTCTCGAACACCTCCCGGGCCTCCTCCTGGCTGCACAGCTCCTCGATGCACTCCCTCTCCAGGTGGCCCTGCTTGGCCTCCTCGAAGACCTGGTAGGCGCGTCGCTGCCGGGGCCGCAGGAGCTGCGCCGCCTCGCGCGCCCGCAGCATCACGGCTGCCCGGACGCGGGCGGGAGGACGCCGCCAGCGAGAGCGGGGACGGAGGCGGACGGGGGGACGGGGGGACGCGCCGTCAACCCCGCCCCGCACGCGCCGTCCTCCCGGCCGCCAGCCCCCCGGGGACGCGGCTTCGGCGTGCGGGGCCGGGGAGGGGGGGTGGCGGGGAGCAGGCACCGGGGCGGGGGCTGGCGGGGTCCTCTGGGGCTCTGATCCTGCCCGCGCCCCGGCCCCGCCCGGTACTCACTGTGCGCGGACTCGAGGCCAGCAGCAGCAGCAGCAGCGCGGCGCCCAGGCGGCGGCGGGCGCGGGCGTGGGGCGGCGGCATGGCGGGGCCGTGGGCCGGGCGAGCGGCGGGCGCGGGCGGGGACGGCGATCTGGGCCGGCAGCGCGCTCTCAGAGCGCCGGGAGGCTGCGGCGCCGCGGGGCGGTGGCTGCACTCCATCCCGCGCAGGCGGCTCTGGCGAAGGTCACATCCCGGCAGCAGGGCGGCACTCCGGCGCTGCGGCCGGGGCCGGGGCGGGCGCGCGGGCAGGGATCTACTCAAGCCGCGCGGCGGGGCACGCGGGTTCCCAGCACCCACACCCCCGCCCCCCACCGGCTCCCGACGGCCCCACCCCACCCCCACCGGCACGGGTTCCCAGCACCCACACCCCCCGCTCCCACCAGCTGCCGGGCACCCCCACTCCCCACCGCCCCAGCACCCCCCACCCCACCCCTGCGCCTTCCAGCACCCTACACCCCCGCAGGCTCCCAGCACCCCCACCTCCGACCGGCCCTGGCTCCCAGCACCCACAGCCCCCACACCGCCCGCCAGCTCCCAGCACCCCCACCCCAGCACCCGCGTGGCAGCAGGTTTTCACCACGGAGCTCAAAGACCCCGCGGACAGCTGCTGACACCCTGCGACCCAGAGAGGGAGCTTCCCCCATGTCAGAGACCCAGCCCGACCTGGACACGTAAAGGAACGAGCAGATAACAGCCAGGTCCCCCAGGGACCCGATGACCCGGTGCAACCTGAGGGCTCACGGGGCTGAAACCCGGTCCCGCCCCACCACCGCCACTCGCACCCCAAATCCACCGCATCCTTTTCGGATTCTTCATTCTCCAGGACATTTTCTCAAGACTTAAAACCACGGAAGGAAATATAAATTGAGGTCAATCCGAATCCCAGCGAGGTCCAGGGAGCGAGATGAAATTATTTCCTTTTGTAATCTGTTTTCCATAATGATGACATTGAGAACCTTGAGGTTTCCCAGTAAATACTCAGGCTGAAAGCAACATTGTGCTTGTTCTCAGAGACCAAGACTTTCTGTCTCTCTCCCGAGTATTTCGCAAATTCACGGGCAAAAAACACACAAACAAACAAAACCAAAGCACAGCCAACTGCTCCCCAGGGGGACAGAAGCCGCAGCCAGCCAGCAGGGGCCTGAACGCAGCAGCACTTCCCCGCCCCCGTTGTGGGTCCCGTGGTCATTGTGCTGCGCTCCAGGCCTCAGTTTCCCCTGGCCCAGCTGTAGTGGGAGAATGAAATGTCCTCGATGGTGGATTCACTGAGGTCAAGGTTTGAAAGTGGGGTTAATGAGCATTAGCATGTTAAAGTCGGGGAAGAGAACACTGGTGAGAAAACTCTTCGAAAGGAATTAACAATTTAGTAGGCAAGTCCTCTGCGCCTGCAATCTGCAGCTGACACGCTCCCCCCACACCAGCCAGCAAGGGATGAAAACACCCTGGACGCCTTGAGCTTAGAAAGAGTATTTACTACACTAATTTTCCTGCTTGTTCTTAAGGAGAAGAACTTGTTTCAAAAGTCTGGGTGGGGCGATAAACCTTCAGTGTGTGTTTACACAGATCCTTAATTAATTAATCACTCTTCTCCTACTTCCTAGGACTCTAAACCAGGCGACCCATGGATACATTTCATGAAGTATGTGAACTCCTACACATTGTTTGGAATTATTTTCTTATTTGTGTGTGTTTGTTTGGCCAAGAGAGTTTATAGAGTTCATGCGATTCTCAGAGTTGGATCCCAGTAAGAGTGAGTGTCACGGCCTCTCCATGTCCCTCTGGGAGGGTCTGCGCTGAGTGTGGACTCGGTGCTTCAGGTGACCAGACATTAGCGTGATCCCAACTGGAAGGAGGCTTTTGGGCCCCCTGACCTGTCAGCCTGGACCCCAGGCCCCTCGCCTCTAACCCCCTTTATCCTTTCTGCTGACTTGGTATCATAATAACCCCAACAGCTCCCATTATGTAGACTCGGCTTAATACAGTGCATTCACACACACTTGTTCATCCTAATCACTGCAGAATGCAGGAAGCAAACATGGGGAGCAAGGGACGGTGTCTGACGCAAGCTAACCCCACGACCACTGCAGAAAATTTGCTCTAAGGCAGAAAAAGAAAATAGATAAGAAACGATGTGGATAATGCACTCTGAAACTGGAAAGAGTTGTCAGGTGCTAGATTATACACCTCCAAGTCACCATGATGAAGTAGGAACTCATTTTCACAAGGGGCAGGTTAGACCGAGCGCAATGGACCTTTGTACGCGCTGTCCTCCAGTCTGCGGTCAGGAAGGGAAAAGCCAGCGGCTCCTCTTGCCGAGGGCAAAGGGGGATGACTGTGGAGGTGGAGTTAAAGTGTGGGTGTAGGAAACGAGGTGTTGGTCGGGATATGAGAGCTCTGCCTTCCCTTCCACCATCAGGTGTGTGAGTGAGGAGTTCAGGCACTAAAACCATTCATTTATGAATCCACTCAATAAAAGTAAGTTGAGTACTTGCTACTTTGTCTTAAAAAACAGTGTGCCGGGTGCTGACCAAATCAATCATGTTGGGTTTTCTTTGTTTTTAAAGCAGCTTTATTGAGGCATAATGGAAAGAAAATAAACTACATAGTAAGTTTCATCATATCTATGATGAACGTATACACTTGTAAAGCCACCACCACAGTCAAGCGAAGAGCCTGCCCATCATTCGCTGGGCAATCCCTCCTCCTGAGCATCCCTGCCCCACCCACGCTTCATCCCCAGGCAAAATCACTGCCCCCTTTGTCACTAGAGAACAGTTTACATTTTTTAGAATTTTACATAAAAGGAATCCCCTTTCAGATTCATCTGCATTGTTGCATGTATCAATAGTTTGTTCTTTTTTATTCCCTTTTTTTCTTTTTTTTTGCTCAGCAGTTTTCTGCCATGTGGACGTGCACACCTGTTTAGCATTCCCCCGTTGATGGACATTGGCTTGTTTCCGGTTATTGGTTATTACCAGCAAAGTGGCTATGAGCATCCGTGCATAAGTCGTTGTGCGCGCACCAGCTTTTATTTCTCTTGAGGAAATAACACTGGACCGTATGGTAGTTGTAAGAAACTCACAAACTTTTTCAAAGTGAATTTCCATTTTATGTTTCCACCAGCAGTATATGAAAGTTTCAAGTTGCTGCATCCACCCACCCTTGCTAAGTTTCGTCTGTTTTGTTGTTGTGTTTTGCTTTTTTTTTTTGAGAGAGAGAAAGGGAGAGAGAGAGAGAAAGAGAACATGCATGTGCACACAGGTGTGAGCTGGGGAGGAATAGAGAGCAAGGGAGAAAAAGACAAGCAGGCTCCCAGCTGTCAGTGCAGAGCCAGGCACAGGGCTCGATCTCACAGCCCTGAAATCATGACCCGAGCCAAAATCAAATGGGGCACTCAACCGACGGAGCCACCCAGGTGCCCTCATCTTTTTAATTTTAGCCATTCTAGTAGATATGTGGTGGTATTTCCTTGTGACTTGAATTTGCGTTTTTCTAGTAATATGATGCTGAGCATATTTCAATGTACTTATTGCCATCCAAAAATATATTCTTTGGTCAAATGTCTGTTTTAATTTTATCATATTTTTTTTCCTTTTACTTGGGCTCTGTGCTTTTCCAATTATTGAATTATTTGTGGAGTATTAACAGTTCTTTAAACCTTCCAGACACAAGACCTGTGATTTGCAAATATTTAGTGCAGTCTGTAACTTGGTTTTACATTATATTAAACAATGAAACTCTGCTCTTTCTCTTCTTAATTTTGAAGTACAATTTATTATTTATTATTTATTTTTTAAATGAATTCTGCTTTGGAATTATATTTGCCTAATCCAAGGTCACAAATATTTTCTTCCAGAAGTTTTATAGATTTAGATTTTACAGCTAGAACTATGAGCCACTTTGAATTCATTCCCACATACTTTCCATTTTTCCATCGTATTGTAAATGTTTTTAATTTCAATTTCTGATTATTTAAATATTTGGGGTTTTGTACACTTATCTTTTATTCTGCAACTATGCTTAACTAAACTATTAGTTTCAGTGTTTTTTTGGGAGGGTAGATTCAATAGAATTTTTTACATAGATGGTCATGTTGTCTGTAAATATAGCAAATTCCTTTTCAGATCTGTGTGCTTTTTACTTTTTTTCTTGGCTGTTAACTGTCTAGCACCCTCCACTACAATGTTGACTGGAAATGGTGACGGTGGGTCCTATGTGTTATTCCTTTCTTTAAAAAAATTTTTTTCCAGTATAAAAAAATTTTTTTTAACATTTATTTATTATTCAGAGACAGAGACAGAGCATGAATGGGGGAGAGGCAGAGAGAGAGAGAGACACAGAATCCGAAGCAGCTCCAGGCTCTGAGCTGTCAGCATAGAGCCCAACACGGGGCTGGAACCCACAAACCATGAGATTATGACCTGAGCCGAAGTCAGACACTCAATCGACTGAGCCACCCAGGCGCCCCTCCCCCCCCCATGTGTTATTCCTGATCCTCGGTGGAAACAACTGAGTCTTTTACCACTAAGTTAATGGTGGATATAGGCCTTTCGTAGATGCTTTTTATCAAGATGAGGTCCTAGTTTTAATTTTCTGTGAGTTTTTTTCATTAGAAATGGATGTTGGATTTTGTCAAATGCTTTTTCTGTATCTGTTGAGACAATCTTTTTTTTTTTTTCCTTTTTCCATTCATTAATATGTGATTTATCTTGATTGATTTTCAAATGTGGGAAGAACTCACCTGGTCATGAGGTAGCATTTGGTTAAGAATCTTTGCAAGCATAGGGCGCCTGGGTGGCTCAGTGGGTTGAGCATCCAACTTTGGCTCAGGTCATGATTTCAAGGTTTGTGAGTTTGAGCCCCACATCAGGCTCTGTGCTGACAGCTAGGAGCCTGGAGCCTGCTTCGGATTCTGTGTCTCCCTCTCTCTCTGCCCCTTCCCTACTCACACTCTGTCTCTCACTGTCTCAAAAATAAGTAAACGTTAAAAAAAAATTTTTAAAAGAATCTTTGCAATCATGTTTATGAGGGTATTTTCTTGTATTATCTTTTAAAAAGATTTTTTTTAACATTTATGTATTTTTGAGAGAAAGAGAGAAAGCTCGTGAGCATGGGAGAGGCAGAGAGAGAGGGAGACACAGAATCTGAAGCAGCTCCAGGCCCTGAGCTGTCAGCACAGAGCCCTATGCGGGGCTTGAACTCAAACCGTGAGATCATGACCTGAGCCGACATCGGAAGCCCAACTGGCTGAGCCCCCGGGCGCCCCTTTTGCATTGTCTTTATCTGGTTTGGCACCTAAGACACACTGGCCTTAGAGAACGAGCTGTTACAAACTTCCTCCCTTCCTCCTATTCAGTTCAATGGAAGAGTTTGTGTGGAATTTGTGTTATTTTTCCCTTAAATGGCTGACAGAATTTCTCAGTGATGCCGTGCATACCTGGGATTGTCTTTGTGGGAAGGTTCTTACCTATAAATTCGTTTCTGTCATAGATATAAGGTTGTTTGGGTTGTTTCTTCACAAGTGAGCTTTCATAGCCTGTGCCTTTGAAGATATTTGCCATTTCATCTAAGTTATTGAACATGTTGGCATGAGGTTGTTTATAATATTCCTTTATATTTGTAGATCTGCAGTGATGACGCCGCTCATTCTCAATATTGATCATTTGTGTCTTTTCTCTTTTTGTCTGGATCCTTCTGGCTAGAGATTCAACAGTTGTCTTGATCTCAAATAACCAGCTTTTGGTTTAATGCTGTTTCTCTATTTTTTTTTTGTTTTCTGTTTTATTGGTATCCAATCTAATTTTCATAATTTTCTTTCATCTGTTTACACTGCATTTCGTTTTCTCTTCTTTATCTAGTTTCTTAGGGTAGAAGCTGAGGTCATTAACCAGCAGGTCTTATATCTTTTTAATACAAATATTCCTTAACTTATGATGCAGTTACATCCTGATAGGTCCAGCAAAAATTGAGAATATAGTAAGTTAAAAATGCATTTGATACACCTAAGCTATCGGAAATCATAGCTTGGTCTTGCCCATCTTTGTCTCCTTGTGATGATCAGTTGACCTGAGGGGGTCTCTGCAGGTCTCTGAAGTTCTTTGTCTGCATCGCCCTCGCCTTCTTGGGCAGTTGGCTCTGCGTGTGTCCTTCTCCCTGCACGGCAGCCTCACCTCTCCCTCTAGGCAGTGACCTTGGCAATCCTAGGCCACCTCACTTATTCCCCGGCCCCCAGGGTTCACTCCTTTGTTGCCTAATGTCCAGTGTGTTGAAAACTGTTATTTTATACATTTGTCTGGTTGTTCAGTTGTTCTAGGCAGGAAGGTAAATCTGGTCTCTGTTACTCTATCTTGTCCAGAAGCGGAAGTCCTGGTCATACTTTTTTTTTTTTAATTTTTTAAATTTTTTTTTATTTCTAGGAGAGAGAGAGAGAGACAGGATGAGCAAGGGAGGGTCAGAGAGAGAGGGAGACACAGACTGAAACAGGCTCCAGGCTCTGAGCTGGCAGTCAGCACAGAGCCCGACACGGGGCTCGAATCCACGAACCGTGAGGTCATGACCTAAGCGAAAGTCGGACGTTTAACCGACTAAGCCACCCAGGTGCCCCATTCCTGGTCATACTTTAATGAAGCTTTTGTTCTATTTTTAAGAGCATTTTTTGCAACCCACTGGTTTAGTGGGGTTTTTAATTTAACAAAATTTAGTGTTTTGTTAACCAGTGGTTTTAAAGACGTGGAATAAAATAGAGGAGGACATCAGAGTTTTATTGGGCGTGAGTTCCTTATTTCTCCAATATCTATTTTGTGATCCGGGTTGTGATGTAAAATACATTTATTACTGTGGGTCATGCTCAAAAAGTTTGAAAAACACTACTTACTATCATGAATGAAGGTGACCAGACCTCATTAAGATGAAAATCCTCCCATGGATAAGTCCTCTGGGGTCTTCCCCAGGTTTGCAGGGGTGTTCCCAGCTTTAAAATCAAAAGTCCTAGATCCCAGCCCCCTCAGCTGGGGACGTACCGATGTTGACCTCCCCTACTCTGCCCCCGTGGGGATGCCGTCTCAGTGACTTATGAGGGGTGTTGTGCTGAACGTCCCCACATAAGTAGTTTTATGGGAGGCTGTGGGGATCGACACACAGAATCAGCACCTGTTTCCCATCAAGGGTGCTTGTCCTCACCTGGTTAACTCTTCCTTCATCTGAAACATACAGACTCAGACTGGCCTGAGTCCAAGGCGCTGGTCTTCTTGAGTTTGCAGCACAGACGGCCAGGAGGTTAGAAGAGGGACCTTGAGCCGGACAGGTACATTTACCTCCTCCGCTTAGAGAGATTTTTGGCAAGCTGCTTTTCTTCTCCACCACAAACGTCCTTCTCTGTGGCATGCCTGGCTGGCTCAGTCTGTAGAGCCGGTGACTCTTAATCTCAGGGTTGTGAGTTCAAGCCCCATGCTGGGTGTAGAGGTGACTTTACAGATATTTTCCTTATCCGCGAGCAGCATATACTTCCTTGGGGCTTAATGTGATGGTGAAATGGGATGGTGGGTGGGGGCTCCTGGGCAGGTATGAACAGAAGGGCTGCCTGTGCGCCCTGGCCCTGCTCTAGCCACGCAGCTTCCGCTCCAGACTCCCTCCCGGCCTCGGGAGAGAAGAGAGGAGCCTGTCTCTTTGTGGGCCTGTCTGCTGTCGCAGGGGCTACTGCTGTCCAGTGAAGAGACATCCCTACCTCCAGGCCCAGCACATGAGAACTGCTATAATGCGCCTTGATGGGGGAGACTCAGAGCTCCCACGGGGAGGACCACGGGAAAGGTGTGGGTGCCCGGGACAGACAAGGGGGCCGTGCCCAGGACAGCCAGCTGGGATCTCCTCCGTGACTCGTGGGCCTGGGGAGGCCCTGAAAGCAAGCACGACTGGAGGAGCACTATTTTGCCAGTCATCCCCGTGCACCTGCGTCTGGGCCGAAACACCAGCCCCGTAATGTCATTGCCCCGGGGTGACTGCCCCAAGGCTGCATGCTCCAGTGACGTGCTCATCAGAGCCCCGCAGATGGGAGTGTGCTGGTTTCAGTCGCTGGTCCGCACAGGCCTGCGCTGACCTCAGGGTTCTGGCCACACCAAGGCCCAGCCTCTGGCTCTCCGGCAGTAAACGTTTCCGGTGTGAGCAGACCAGACAGAGCACTGCTCTGGGCTGGTGACACCCTCACCCCAGAGGCTCGGCAGGCAGGCGTTGCCCTGCTCCTGGCTACGTGTGTGCCCAGATCCAGCGGGGAACGTGCCGGGTGATTCATAGCCCTTCGGGGCAGAGGAGAGTAGAGCAGAGCTCTGGGAGGGAAAAGCGCCAGGCAGAATGCAACAGATGCCCCTTTTCTAGAAGAAATTTTTGTACTGGAGGCGGGTGAGTGCACCGTACCATGAGTTTACATCTCCTGAAACAGATGCCAGGAAAGTGCATGTGTCAGCTCACACATGTGCTTTAACGACCGGAAGCGCTGGCATCACTTCATGGGGTTTGCTCTGCCCTTCGTGGCAGTGGCCATCGGTGGGATGACCGTTCACACAAGCTTCCTCGCCCGCCAGCTCCTGATTCCTGTCCATTGCCCCGCATGACTACATGTCCAAGAGGCGTTTGCAAAGCCTACAAGAAAATGTTCTTATTTTTATCCATTTAGCATCTCACATACCTCTGTTAGCTGAGGAACTGGACACACTGCAGGGATTTTAGATTAAAGAAAAGTAACCACGAATAACAACTGGAGGCTTCCTTCTGCCATGGGTCCTTCCTCAGTGTGGCTGCAGGGAGGCTCCAGGAAGGGCCGGCTCTGTCTCCTGGGCATCCGAGGTGGAGTGGGGACAGCCTGGGGAGGTGGCGGTGGGTGCGGGACTCAGGGAGGCAGGAAGGAGGCGCCGGCGGCACCGAACTTCTCTCCACTGTGTGCAGGTGCCTCACAGGGCACCCGTGGACACTGGCATGCAGGGCAGAGCCTGGACACGCACCTGCGTGTCTGCGGTTTGCTTCACTCCTGCCTCCCACCTTCCCTTTTTGTGGCTCCTGATGTTTGAGTGTGATACTGACAATCTGCTCAGTTGCCGTTTGCTGAAATGTTGAAATTTCCAGGACTTTCCATGTGCCAGGTGACATTTGCAGATGGTGCTGTCCTGGAATGTCAGCCGCGTCTGCTGACCGTCTCTGCTCCCTGCACCTCCTCTGGGCTCCGCCCGGAACAGCCACAGACCGCAGGGCGGGCGGGCGGCTCCCCCGTCAGCCCCGGGAGCGGCTGCTTACTCAGCACAGGAGTGATCTTTCACGTTCGCTCAGATCTACACATTCCCCAAGATTTTTCTTGTTCACCTTGACACGGGGAGGAGGCAGGAAGACGTGAGTTCTCCCCAGCTCACAGATGAGAGACCCCCGTGGCCCAGATCCACACCCCCAGGAGAGCTAGACGCGCACACTTCCCTGTGTCACTAGCAACCCACCGTCTCGGCCACAAGCTGGACTCTTCACCTCGGACGACCCCATACTTTGGGTGGTGACCCTGACAGCTTGCTCGACTTTGTCGCCATATCCTATGGTGCAGTCAGACTCCTCCCGCCTCAGCGAAGGCCCGAGTGCTGGTGGGCGGCGCGAGCAGGGGCCCGTGTCTGGGGGGCACCATCTCCGTCTATAAAGGAGCAGATAGCGCTGTCGTGAGAGCGGAGGCCGTGAGTGCAGACGGGGCCCCTGGTCGCGGCCTGGGCACAGTCAGCCCCGCCACCTGTTTCAGCGACCACTGGTCTTATGGCTCTCCCCACGCTGACCTGCTGGGCCCGCTTGCAAGTAGTGGTAGCTTTGGGAATTTGGTTGCTGTGACAATAAAGGTGAATAGTGGTGGGGGTGACAGGACGCCCCATTTCCAGAGGAAACCTCAGGCTCCGGCTCTGAAGAAAACCCCTTCTGAAACATAATGTGTGTACGTCGGGGCTGGAGCGCACTCCCCACCGCGGCCTGTTTGTGCTCAGCATGGGGTTCTCAACGGGGCCACCCCAGGGGCCACGCTGCCATGTCTGGGGGTGGTCCTGTCATGCCTGGCGGGGTGGGTGGGGCCGGGTGCAGCTCCACCCACTCCAGGGCCCAGGACGGCCCAGGCCGGAGGACGCCCTGGGCCTGAGAGCCACGCGGGGGTGGGGGCAAGTGGCCTGGGCCCCAGCTTCTAGAAAAGGCCCCAGAAACCTCTCCACGTAGGTCCAGGGGCAGCTTCCGCTGTGGCCCACGGGGGACACTGAGGCAGGCATTCCCGAGGGAGCCTCTGTTGTGTCCTGAGAGGCCGGGGCTGGGTGGGCAGGTGTCGTGTTCCTCACATTAGAGAAGAGTGACCTTGAGGTCAGGGCTCAGACCCTGCTGTGTGTCAGCGCCCTGGGTTGGAATCCCGCCCTCGCCACTTGGAGGTGACGGGCTGCAGGCGGTGCCCCCCGGCCCTTCCATCGTCTCTGCATCGAGCAGCACGATCATCCGCCCTGGTATGTCCTGCTTCCCGCAGGGTGTCCTGGAAGGTCGCTCACCTCCGTCTGTGCGACACCCTCGGCAGCAGGCTCCTCCGGCCGCCTCTCTCGTCTCCACAGCTGCACCTCTTCCCACACGGGCCTGCTGGCTGGTGGAAGCAGCTGGGAGCTCTGGATGCCAGGAGGACCCTGTGAGGTGGGGCGCACAGTGTGGCCGCACACCTGCCTGTCTTCTCCCTCGCCAGCAGCCCTCCAGGGCCACACTGAGGGCAGAGACGCTTCCCAGCTCGGCTCACAGCTGGCACTCGTGGGTCGTGGAACGTCAGGACAGGAGGACCCAGCCTGCAGCCACGTGCCCAGCACCACCCCTCTGCCTTCTTCCAGGACGTGGGCACTGCCGGCAGGTGGGCTCAGTGCGCCCCTGCTGGGGTCCCCCTGGGCTGACGTGCAGGGCAGAGGACGGCCTCTGTCCCTGGGGGACACAAAATGCTGTCATTCTGAGTACAGGGACAGCGCGAGAGGGCTTCTAGATGGTTCTCTGAAGACCAGATGCTCTGCCGCTATGGCTCTTGGACAACATGACCTCGGGATGCTCCCCAGGAGAGTCCAGCCACGGCTGCCCCGTGTCAGCGGCCCCAGGGACGTGCTCTGTGTCCCCAGAGGCTCCTGCCCACCCACTGGGGTGGCTCAACTGTCCATGTGGGGCGCATGGCCTGTGACCTGGGGCTCCCAGACCGGGCACATGGGACTGCCAGCACATACACACACACACATGCACACAAACACATGCACACAGACACACATGTACACCCACACAGACATGCACACAGACACACGTGCACCCAGCACACACATGCACAGACACGTACACACAAACACATACAAGCATGCACACAGGCACACACATGCACACAGATGTACAGCCACACAGACACGCACACTCACACACAGGCACACACACACCGTGAAATGTTCAACACTGAGGGGCCGGAGCTGCCTCACGCCCGGTGTCTTGCTCATAACCCTGGAAGCCTCCTCCTTCCTGGCCCCTCCTGCCCCCTGCACCCCGTCCACACCCGGCCTCCCTCCTCGGGTCCCCCTGCCCACTTCACGTGCGCTTTCCTTCTGCGGCCCTGGGCAGGGGGAGGCTGGGGAGGGACAGAAGGAAGAGCATGTGTGTGCTGGCGGAGTCCGCCCCGAGGCGCCCAGAGATGACCCCGGGGGCTGGAACGCGTGTGGAAGTCATTCCCGCATCGCTGTGACTGGGGGCAGAGCCAGGGGTGCTGGACCCGCCGCCGGCACGGAGGGTCCCACGGAGAGCGTCGCACGTGCGTCTGGGATGAGCTGTGCACCGGGAGGGGAAGCAGGGAGGGCAGGTGGAGGCGGCGTGCCCCAGCCGGGGCACCGGGTGCTGACGCTGGGACCCGTCGAGCGCTTTGGGAGCGGAGTCACCATGGGGACCAGTTGGCTTGGACGGGACAGTCCTTCCAGCCCCAAGCCACCCAGGGCAGAATTCTCCAGGCCCGTGTGCAAAACAGAGGTGTCGTCCCCCAGGAATTAATGCAGGGAAGGGGCAGAACGTCTGTTGGGGGGCCAGCCCTGGGACACTGAGGCCTGAGGGGACGCAGGGTGCGAAGGGCGTGAAGCAGGGCACGTGCCGGGGCACCTGGGCTCGCGGGATACAGGACGCTGTGTCGCTGGCTCCCAGGCCACAGGCGGCCCGGGACACGCTGCACCTGCCACGTGTGTGTGATGAGCACACGTCCCCGTCACCACAATGGCACAGTGTGGCTTGCAGGTGTCGGCCGGCCCAGGAGGGGGCTGTGGCGTGAAGATGGACCTCTCCAGAAGTGGAAGGGCGCGGCGGTGTGACCGTCCGCTGCCCGCTGCGCACGCTCCGTGGGACGTCTCCCCAGGCGTCCCTCAGGAGGTCCGGGGGAGGGAGCTGTGCCCGGACCGCGCATGTGACGTGTCAGCCGTCTTGGGCTGAAAGGGCCTCGTTGCAGAGGTAACTCGGGTTGTCTTGTTTGTTGGAGAGGACGACTGCGCTACTTTCCGCCTGCTGCCGTCTCCCGTCTGTAACAGCCATCAGGATCTTTGAAAGTCTCGTAACTTAGTGTGTTCATCTAGAAAACGGTGCTGGTGAGCACCTTCCTCGGTGAACTGCCTCTAAGGACAGACGGTTCATTCCCTTTCACACAAGGAATCAGGAGGTGGTTCAGATTTTTCTGCCGCAAGGACTGAAGTTAGTGCTGAGCTAAGGCTCAGCACAAGGGCACCCGGTGGTTGGGGTGTTTCCCATCCTCCAGCTTCTCTGGGAGAGCAGGCTGGCAGGGAGGGCACCGCGGGCACCCCGGGGGCCCCAGGGACACCCAGCTGTCACTCACGGTTTACCTGATAGACCCACGATCACCAGAGACTACGGAGTCCCTGAAAGAAACTCTCAAAAGCCTCTTGTCTGACAAGGGAGGAGAGCCCAGTATGTGGCCGGTGGTGGGAAGGGGTGAGGGCCCATCCGGGAAGGAGGTTGGGCATCCAGCCAGGTGAAACCAGGCCCCCGTTTCCAGAGGAAGGGCCTGGCTCAGCTGGGCACCCACAGCGTCTTTCACTCTGGCTTCAGACCCCGCATAGCGACGAGCAGGCCTTCTCCCAGGGTCAGCCTGGTGCTGGAGTCGTGCTGGAGGCCTTGGCTCGGAGGCACACAACTTCACTCTTCAGTGTCTCTTCCCTTCCGTACGGACCCCTGTCATGGGGCCCCACCCCCAGGCTCCAGCTCCAGTCAGCACATCACACCCGCAACTGCAATTTTATCTGTGCCCGCAGCCCTGCGCCGCCACCATCTCCCCGCCCCACCGCATCCTGCAGGTCGCAGGGCACAGAGCTGGGAGCCTTGGTGCGTCGGCGAGGCGGGGTGCAGCCCAGGCCACTCCTCTCCAGGCCTCTGGCTCTGGGCTGCCCTCGGGCCCTGCTTCCTCTGCACCTCACGGGGAGGACAGAGCAGTTTGTAAAATGCCAAAACCTCACTGTCACACAAATATATGCTGAAGAAGATTTATTAACTCATTAAAGAGGGACCAGAAACTTTATACAGCCTTTTCGAGAGTATTTTACGGAAGTGGGTGCGCACGGACATTAAAGAATGTCGGCAAGGGGGCAGGCCAGACGCAAAACTGGCTGGTGTCCTTCACGCCATTACAGATATTAAATACATATTGACTAGCTTATATTTTAATATATTTACACTAATGTTTAACCATTTCACTGTGAACTACTCAGCGGCATTCAGTGAATTTGCAGCGCCCCTCCATTTACCTCTAGAACATCCCATCAGGAGCAGCCATCCCCTGTCCCCTGGCCCTGGCAGCCACGGGTCTCATCTGCAGACTTGCCTCTCTTGGGCCTTTCATGTGACAGCGTCACACGGGGTGTGTCCAGGGCGGCCTCTTGCACTTAGCTGGTGGGCCCAGGTCCTGCAGCCCGGCTGCAGATCCGTTGAAGGTGTGCTCTTTCTCAGGGCTAAACAATACTCTGCCGTGTGGATTAACTGATTGACATTTGGTTGCTTCCACTTTCTGGCTGTTGTGAATAATGCTTCTGTACATTCTTGTCTTTCCACATTGCCCCCCACACACACACACACATTTTCATGTCTTTTTTTCACTCAATGGTTAATTTGTTTCCCATAGGGTCCATTTTGAAAATATTATTGACGACTTTATTTCCATTCCATTCAATCAGATGAAGTCAGCAGCAAGGCGCATGAGGATGCTGCATGGACATCGGGACCCCTGGGTAGCCTCCAGGCCTCTCACAGGCACCAGCCACACCGCCATCACGTCAATAGCCCATGTGGTGCCTGGCCACGCCCCAGGCAATCACAGCTCCTTTGTGGCTCCTCTGTGGGTCCCCTGTGCCCCGGGATGCCTCAGCCCCAGCTCCAGCCCCTCGCTGACACCACAGTCCAGGGGCCTTTCCGGGGAAGCTGCTGTGGGGTTTTCTGAGGTCATGCCGGCATGCCCTGGGGACGCAAAATCAGGGCCACGTCCTGATCAAGTCTCTCTGAGGCTTCCCGCGTCTGTTCCTGAGGGATGGGTGAGATGCAACCGAAGGAGAGTACATAAAGCGCCATATGCCTTGCCTGCATTCCCAGGACGCGCCGTTTTAGTGCACGGCCTGCATGCTGTCTTCCGTCTGCTAAGAGTCCCAGGCTGGAAAACCCGAGGGCCCCCCCACCCACCCCCCCGGCTCCCCTGCCAAGCGTCAAGTGTGGAATGCCAGCGAAGGAAACGCTTTTGTCCAACCTGGCTTATCTGATCTGACCAGCAGGCAGCCTGTCTTACGATAACAAATCGCTTCCTCTGGTGACCAAGGCGGCGTGTTGGTAAACAGGGTGGGCGCCAGGCTTAGCAGATTGAGCCGTGGCGCTTTCCCTCGGGGTCCGCGGCAGAGGACCCCCTCTGTTCTTGGTGGGGTGGGGGTGGGGACGAGTGGTTCGGGTTTGGATTGTGAAGCCGCCTCCCAAGAGGACACCAGGAGTCGGGCGAGCACGGGTTCTATCATTTCTGGGACTTGTGTTTGTGTCCGGGCTCTCCCTCAAGGCTGTTTGAAGTGCATGGTGTCCTCCGTTCCCCCCCCCTCCACCGAGCCTCCCGGGAAGGGCGAGGAAGGCCTGCGGAGCGAGTGGTGCCCGTGGCGCAGAGGAGGGCGATGGAGGGACGATCACACAGACAGCCGTGGAGGAGGTCTGCGAGGAGTACATGTCCCGCCACGGATTGCAGTGAGGTCCCTTAGATGACCTCGTCCTCGGTGACCAGGGATGTGCGCCAAGCCCGCCGCTCACAGAAGCCCGCCCTCTTGGCTCGGCAGGGGCCGCAGAGAGGTCTCTGCAGGGAAAGTCAGTTCACAGAGCGGTCTGCTACCCACACATCTGCGAGGCTCACGATGGAAACGCTGAGGCACACATGAGGCGGAGAGACCGGTGTCATGAGCCCCGTCATCCGTGAGCCCTCGCCGCGATGCCAGCCCGCGTTGGCCCGTGTGGTCGGCACCCCACCCACTTCCTTGCTGGGTTATTTTAAGCCAGTCCCAGATATCATATTGTTTCATCCCTAATATTTCAGAAAGTATTTATAAAAGCTAAGAGCTCAGCACAATTCCATATTTGCACCCCCAAAAATTGCCAGTGACCCCTTGAGGTCACCAGATGTCAGTGCTCACACTTGCCTGCTGTCTGGGTGACGTTTTTAAGTAGCTGTGTTTTCCAGTGAGGGCCTCCAGGTCCTTCTTAATCTTTCCGTCTCCCTCCCCTTCCCTTTCTTTGTGATTTACGCTTCCTGCGCTGGGTGTGCCAGCCTGCATGAGGCGTCGCTACCGTGTGTGGGGAAAGCCTGGCTGGGGTCTCTCTGGCTGGTTCTGGCGAGAACGAGGCAGGCTGGTGTCCGCTCCCAAGGGGACCTGGCCTGCCAGCCTCTCTGTGCCGCCCTCCTCAGTCCATTAGGTCACTGTGATGTGAAGCGTCCCAATTTTATTCTTCCTTTTACCGTTATGAGCCGTAAGAGGAGAGATGCCCCCTCCCCAGCTGTTGGGCTACCCTGAGGCCAGTCTGTCTGGGAGGGAAGTGAAATGCTTCTTTCTTCCCCATCGTTTACCAGCTTTCAAAAAAGCGAGTTGGGCTTTTAGCATCTGCAAAGGTGACTTTTGTTATTTTTAGCGTTGTTACAAACTCCTGGATTTTACATATTTGATGTGTTTCAGCCCATTGTAGAGACTCGAATTGCCACAACCGGCCGGTGGGTGATGTGCCCTCGGGAGTGTCCAGCACGCAGCTCTCGGTTCCTCGACGGCCCAGCCTCCCTCCACGTCTGTATTTCACGGTGTTGCTTTTATGAGCAGCCTGCGAGGCTTGGTGATTTTCCCGGGCTGGGATTTTTATGGAGAAATGGGACGAGCAGGGTTACCAAAAAAGGGAATAAGGTTTTCCCTTCTGCCTTAATAACATCCTTCAAAAATTTCACTCCAAGAGCAGAACGGAAAGCTTCGCTTCCCCACCGCCCCACCGTGGTTTCTTCTCACCTGCAAGTGTCATTTTCCAACTCAACACACTTGCCTCAAAATGGAACAGGGGCAGAGGCTGGAAAAAGTGGCGGGGGGTGTGTGTGTCACAGAGGTAGCTGTGCTCTGGCCCCCTCTTCCTGTAAAGCCTCCAAAACTTACACCCTGGGTGTGGCCCCCGGTCAGGGCCTGCCCTTCTCACGCACCCCTGCTGTAGCTGTGCCCTGGGGGCCCCCCGCGCCCCAGTGTGGGCCGTCAGCCCCATCCTCACCAAACAGGCTCAAGGCTGCAGCACAAGGGTGCTCAAGGGTGAGTGCTGGACCCAGGAGAGACAGGCAGGGGCCTGGAGGGTGCAGGGGCCGTGGGCAGGGAGGCCTCGCCTCCGTCTGCCATCACAGACCTTCCCGACTCGCGGCAGGTGGCCCTCCGAGCACAGCTCCTAAGGCAGGGGCAGGCTGTCTCCACAGCTGGGTGTGGGCCCGGGGAGACCTCGCACTGGCCCATCCCAGGCCCCTGCCTGGGACCTCCTCCTCTTGCTCACAGAGGAGCAGGCACGGTGGAAGCGTGCTCAGCGGTGCTGCGGGAGGCACCAGGGTGTGCAGGAGCCCCCCGCAGACGTGGCGACCCTCCACGTGAGGCGGCCCTCCACGGAGGGAAGGAGCACGGAAGGGAAAGGAAAGTTGCTCCGCCCCCGACAAGGGTCCCTGTGCAGGGGGGCCGGACAGCACCAGGCTGGCTCGGCGCAGAGCGCAGGGTGTAGAGGCTGCGGCGGCGGGCCCGAAACCCTCCTTGGTATCCCGAGAGCCACCGGCTGCTGCGGTGCTCCGGTGGGTACTTGCTACATGGAAGCTTTCTTCCAAGGTCTGTGTGTGTCTGCCTTTGGCCACTGACACCTGCCCGCATCCCCCCCATGTGCCTCAGCCCCCTCTGCTGCCTCCATCCAGCCCCCCATGCCACCCGAGACCTGGTGGTTGCCAGGTCACTGCGTCCATGATCGAGCATCCCGCCCCACAGAAGGTTGTCCTGTGACCCGCGTTCCGGGTGCAGGGACCTACCTGTGTGACTCTCGTCTCTGGCATCGGCTTGCACATAGCTGACATCCAGTGAGTGTTCATCGGTGAAAGTTAGCTTTTGGAGGCCTTAAGTCCACACGTTTATGATCTCATGGTTCTGGAGGCCAGAGTCTAAAGGAAAGGAATCTCGGGGCTGCTTCCTTCCGGGAGCTCTGGGGAGACCACATCCCTGCCTTTCCCAGCTCAGGGTACCCGTGTCCCTCCGCCCATGGCCCCTTCCTTGACTTCAAACCAGCAGCACCTCCCAGCCTATCTCTGAGCCCTCCTGGCTCCCACCTTCCAGCCTAAGGACCCACCCAGATAACCAGGATCACCCTCCACTTAAAATCCCCAACTCAATCTTGCCTGCGGGTAACACAGGTTCTGGGCGTTCGGTGCGGGTATCTTAGAGGCACGTGTCTGTCCACCATGCCAACCGCATTGAAACCACCGCGTGTGTTCCTGTTCTCCACACCACGCTCCCTCTTCAAACCGAAGTTCAGATAAACCATGAAGAGTCCAGCACAGAGGTTCTGGGTAACAAAACTGACAATTTTACGTGAGCACACAAACCTACTTCTGCTGTCCGTGGACTGTCCGCCCAGGGCTGCACCAGCCAGAAGTGGCCTTTGCTTCGGTTCCAAAGTTCTGAGGGGGAATCTGCTGTGCCTCTGGGATGGGGTGCAGTGGGCAGCAGAATTTGGGGGCCCAGGGCCACGAGTAGGGCTGCCCTCCGCTCTCCCCAGGGCAGAGGGTGCCGTTCTCAGAGAGCTGGGGTTGGCAGGTGGGAGTGCGGCCAGCAGCCCTCACCTCCGGGGGATGGGATGGCGTCACCGCCCCCTGCAGCGGAGGACGCCCTTGGGCTCCCGAGAGCCTCCCACCTCCCTCCGCCCAGGACACCGGCCCCCAGCCCTCAGCCTCGGCTCCCTCGGGAATCTCTTGTTCCTTTATCCATTCAGTGATTGTTTGTCATGTTCGCGTTACCTTCCAGGAGCCAAGGAAGATGAGGGCAAGAGTTGAGGAAGAAACGTGCCTTTCTCACTGAGTTTACCTTTCTTCTAATGGGGGAGATTTTAACCAAGAAATTGTACAAATGACAAAATACAGCTGAAAGGTGGGGCCGATGGATGAAGAAGGTTGCAATCTGCTCTTCACAGCTGGAGGCGGCCTTTCTTCCCACCTTCCCGGGGTGGCCAGAGAAGCTCCTCTAGGAAGGGCTGCCCCCCTGCCCCCTGCCCCGAGGCAGCCGGGAAGGTGCTCCCTCGGGAGCAGGGCGGTGGGGGGCAGCGGGGGCCACGTCAGTCTGGCTGCATTTCCAGAAGCTACTCCAACAGGTGGGGTCAGGGCTCGAGCGGGGGCTCTGGCTGTCCTGGTGAGCGGTGGCCCCCGGTAGTGGTTAGAGAGGAGAGGACTGGGGCTCAGTTTGGATACGTCACTTTGAAAAGCCTGTGACCCACTGTCTCCATCATAACAAGACACCAGACAATGAGGTCTGGAGGCTGGAGCCTGAGACCAGGGGCCAGGTGGCTGCTCTGAGGGACACCTCTTCCTCTCCAACCCCAGAGTTTTGTCTCCTGGGAGCCTTGTCACCTGTTCACCCTCCGAAGGACATCCTGGTTGCTTCCAGGATATAAGGTTGCTATCAACATCCTTGCACACTTTTGTGGGGACACGTTTTCAACTCCTTTGGGTCAACACCAAGGAGCGTGATTGCTGGGTCGGGTGCTAAGAGCATGTCTGGCTTTTCGAGAAGCTCCCGGACAGCCTGGGGAGGAGGCTGCACGGTTCTGCACTCCCGGCAGCACAGAGCCGGGCTCCTGCTGCACATGCTCGCTGGCTCTGGGCGCTGTGCGTGCTCCGGGGTCCTCGCAGGTGAACGCCGGGGTCTCAGGGCCGTGTCCATGTGCAGTCCCTGCCGCCGGACGGCGAGGAGCACTTTTCATGAGCTCAGCTGCCGGCTGTGTACCTCCTTGAGTGAGTCTATTAAGGTCTTTTGCTTCTTATTTGGGGTTGTTTGTATTTTGATTGTTAAGTTTGAAGAGTTCTTCATCTTTTTTAGACCCCAGTCCTTTGTCAGACGTGTGCTTTGCAAGTTCTTTCTCCCCGCCTACGGCTTGTCGTCTTCTTTTCACAGTGTCTCTATCAGAACAGAGGCCTTTAACTCCCTACCTTAGGACCAGGGTCTGGTTCTTTTTATTTATTGTGTTGTTTTCCACGTGGACTTCTAGCTACCCCAGCTGCATCTGTTGAAGAGACTGTCCTTTCTCCTTTGTGACACAAAGGAAACACAGGAAAAATTCAATTGCCTGTGTTTGCGTGCGCCTGCTTCTGGGCCTTCTCTCCTGTCCCACTGACACACCATCTGTTCCCCCACGGACACCACGAGCCTCGGAGTCAGCACCTATTCTCCGACTTTGCTCTTCAGAGTTCGTGTTGGCCATGCTAGGTCCTCTGTCTCTTCAGATAAACTTCTGAATTACAAAGCAGCCTACTGGGGTTTTGACGGGATCACATTGAATCTTCAGAGCAAGATGTAGTTTTGTGGTCTTCCTCACACAGATGTCATCATCTATGTGTTTTGCTAGGTTGTACCTAAGGATGGGGACACCTTGGAGATTCTGAAGGTCTGGCTCCAGATTCCCAGGAAAGCAAATACCTCAATAAAGAGAGCCAAACGAATGTTTCAGCTTCCCAGGGCACATAAAAGTTAGGTTTACACTACACTGTAGTCTGTTAGATGTGTAATAGCACATCTATTTAGTGTATCTAAAAAACAACGTACAAACCTTAAGTAAAAAGTACTTTATTGCTAAAAAAATGCTCACTATCATCTGAGCTTTCAGGGAGTCATAATCACTGAGCGCAGATCACTGTAAGAGATATAATAATAATGAAAAAGTTAGAAATATTGCGAGAACTATCAAAATGTGACCCAGAGTGGCGCCTGGGTGGCTTAGTCGGTTAAGCGTCCGACTTTCCGACTTTGGCTTAGGTCATGATCTCGCGGTTCGTGGGTTCGAGCCCCGCGTCGGGCTCTGTGCTGACTGCCAGCTCAGAGCCTGGAGCCTGTTTCAGTCTGTGACTCCCCCTCTCTCTGACCCTCCCCTGCTCACGCTGTCTCTCTCTCCTAGAAATTAAAAAAAAAAAAAAAAAAATTTAAAAAACAACAACAACAAAATGTGACCCAGAGACACAAAGTGAGCAAATGCTGTTGGAAAAATGGCCCCAGTAGATCTGCTCATCGCACGGTGGCCACAAACCTTCCATTTGTACAAAAAACACAGTATCCGCAAAGCACAATGAAACAAGATGTGTCTGTATGTCTCTCTCTCGCATTTGTTGTTGTTGTTGATTTGGGGGGTTTTTTGGTGCTAATGTAATGTTTTTAATTCCCAATCTCAGCCACTCATTGCTGGACAGTGCATAACACACCTCAGGCCCTGCAGCCTGGCTGTCGTCACTTGATTCATTGTCGTTGCCACTGTGGGGGGTTGGGATTCTCCACCTGGACAATCACGTCGTCTGCAAAAAAGATAGTCTTCCTTCCTCCTTCCCAATCGGTATAATTTGTACATACTTTCCTTGTCCTATTGCATCAGCGAGGACCTCCGTACGATGTTAACTAGGAGTGGTGACAGGGACACCCTTGCCTTGCTCCTGGCCTGAGGAGGGAAGCTCTAGGTTCTCCCCATGAAGTGTGATGCGGGCTGAAGGCTCTCATAGATCCTCTTCACCAAGTTGAAAAGGTTCTCTTCTCTTCTTCGTTTGCTGAGGCTTTTTCTCATGAATGAGAGTCGGGTTTTTATCAAATGCTTTTTCTCTATCTACAGATATGATCGAATGATTTTTCCTCTCTGGCACACCTGGCATAAATCCCACTTGGTCGTGATGCATGTTCCTTTTATACATTGTTGAGTTCAATTTGCTAATATTTTTGCTGGGGACTTTTGCATCTGTGTCCATGAGAGAGAGTGGTGTATGATTTTTCTTTCTTATTTTTCTATTAGGCCTTAAAAATGAGCTAGAAAGTACTCCCTCTGCTTATATATTCTGTAATAAATTGCAAAGAATTGGTATCATTTCTTCCTTAAATGTTTGGTACAATTTACCAGTGGGTTCATTTGGGTCTCCTGTTGATTTGGAAGATTAGTAATTATTGATTCAATGTCTTTAATATAGATATAGGCCTATTGAAGTCATCTATTTCTCCTTGTCTGCATTTCGGTGGACAGTGTCTTCCATAGAACTGGTCCATTTCATTGAGGTTATCAAAGATACGGGCTTAGATGTGTTCATTATATTCCTTTATATTCTTCAACGGCCATGGGATCTATAATCTGTAATAATGGCCCCTCTTTCATTTTTGATGTTAGCAATTTGTGTCTTTTTTTTTTTCTCCCTTGGTTAGTCTGGCTACGGATTTATCAATATTATTGATCTTCCCGAAGAACGAGCTTTTGGTTTTGTTGATTTTCTCTATTGCTTTTCTGTTTTCAATTCCCTTGACTTATTATTATTATTTCTTACTTTGGGTTTAACTTGCTCATCTTTTTCCAGTGTCACAATGGATTATTGACTTTAGGCCTTTGTTCTCTAATGTCTGCGATCATTGCTACAAATACTCCCCAAGAACTGCTTCCACTGCACACACTGTTGTAAGTTTTCATTTCATTAATAAAAATGCTTTAATTTCTCTGGGGGCTTCTACTTTGACCCACCATCCCAATATTCTGGGACATATTTTCAAACCCACAGACCCTTTCCTCATCACTGTGCTAATGAGTCTGTCTGGGTGTACTTGATTTTCATGATGTTTTTATTTTGTCATTTTTTAAAATTCTGTTCTAAAGTTTCTGTCTCTCTGATTACATTATTCATTTATTGTTAAATATTCTTCATTTTGTCCATGAGACCTTAGCTTATTAATTGCAGTTATTTTCAATTCCTGGGCTGATCATTCTAAAGTCCCCACTGTGCCCTACCTGGCCCCAGTGCTTGTTCTGTCTGGTCATGCAGCCCGCTTTGCCTTTTAGCATGTCTTGTAATTTTTTGTTGAAAGCTGGACGTGATATGGAAAAAAGAGCTAACCTTTTAGGCTTTGGTGTGAGGTTTTTGTTTATCGGATATTCTTTCTGGCCATATTTCTCTGGTCATTACCTACAGCACATGTTGGAAAGAAATGGTTGGAACGGTAATTTTTAACTTGTTTCTTAACAGGAAACTGATATTTCACTTTTAAGCATTATATTAACTGTATTTTTTTTTTTAATTTAGTGTTTATTTATTTTGAGAGAGACAGAGATAGAGTGTGAACAGGGAAGGGTCAGAGAGAGAGGGAGACACAGAATCTGAAGCAGGCTTCAAGCTCTGAGCTGTCAGCACAGAGCCCAACGTGGGGCTCAAACCCATGGACTGCGAAATCATGACCTGAGCCCAAGGTGGATGCTTAACCAATTGAGCCACCCAGGCACCCCTAACTCTATATTTTTAAATACCCTTTATCATATTGAGGCAATTCCCCTCTGTTTTGTTGTGTTCTAGTTTGGTTCTTCTAGTTTGCTTTTGTTTTTAGAATTATGAATGTTTGTTGAATTTTACCAAATGATTTCCATTCAGCTGTTGAAATAATCATCATATGAATTAATCTTTTATTTTGTAATCCTGTAAATTAAAATGTTTGATTTTTATAATTAAATATTTCTATTATGAGATAATTGAAGATTAACACTCAAATCATAGGGATTTCATAGACCTTTTATCTAATGTCCCTCTGATAGTAACTATTTGCAAAACTGTGAAACGGTATCACAAGTCAGATGCTGACATCAATATAATCAAAGCACAGATGCTCTGTCACACGAGGACCTTAGCTCTTCCCTATTACTATCACAGTCCAAGTCCTTTATGTGGAAGATTTTTTACATTTTTTCCAAAACTTACAACTGTTATCTGTGAAAAGGTTAGTTCAGTGGGAGCTATTTGGCCAGAAATGAGGCCGTTCTTCTCTGTGTTCTTTTTATTTGATGGAAATCACCTCTTTGCCAAGTGTATGGAAAACTTCCCCCCAAGTTTTTCCTTTATGTATTGTATTTATTTCCAAGAAAGGTTTAAAAAATGTACTACAGTTAATTTTATCAACTTTTTCTCAGTGCCTCTGGATTTTGTATCCACAAAGTGGTCCAGATCCTCCCTAGAGTTGCCTTCTTTGTTCTAAGATAACAAAAATATCTGCCTGCCTGCTTGCTTTCTTTGTTCCTGATTTTTTTCACATCTAAATCCTTGATTTCTCTGAATTGTATTTTAATACATAGAATAGGGGTGCCCAGATGCCTCAGTCGGTTAAGTATCCAAACTCTTGGTTTTGGCTCAGGTCATGATCTCACGGTTCATGATTTCAAGCCCTGCGTCTGTGCTGACAGTGCAGAGCCTGCTTGGGCTTCTCTTGCTCTCCCTCTTTCTTCTCCTCCCCTGCTTATGCTCTCCCTCTCTCTCTCATGTGTGTGCTTTCTCTCTCAAAATAAATAAAATTTTTTTAATTGCTATAATTTTTTTTAAATATGTGGAATAAAGAGTAAAAAATAGAAATATTATTTTACCCAAATGGATAATTGGTTACCTTCATATCATTTATTGGATAATTTATCACTGAAATGTTTTATTTTGAATCCCCAGTGTTCACCCTTCTAAGTACTTCTATCTTCATTTCATAGATGAGATCGCCGATATCAAGCTAAGTGAGTTATTCAAGGTCATGCAGCTAAAAACTCTGAAAAGTCAAAATCAAATCAGTTTTGCAGTGTCCATGACCCACCTTCTTCCTTCCCAGCCATAAAGCACCTGGCCTGACGTCAGGGCTCCCAGGGGCTGTGTGGCCCATCTCCGGGAAGACCGTGGTTTGGACCAGTTGCCCAGCAGCACAAGAGTCTTGGTCTTGGGCCTAGCCGTTCTTCGTAGGAGATGCTCTTTTCACAGGGATGTCTCGGCGGCACTAAGACAGCTCAACTCCCCTGGATGGCGCGCGGCACCTCGGAGCCTTCACTGCACCAACGAGGGTCTGCTGGTAGTGCCAGAATCGCTGTTGCTCCTTGAGATGCACCGGTTAGATTCAGACAAAAAAACTGGAAGAAATAGGAAGATTCCTGCTCCACAGAGAGCTGGCTGGTGGCTGGTACATTCCTTCCCCTTATCCCACACTTTTGTGGTGGGAAAAAGTATGCTTTGCTGCGAGGTGAGCTGGAGGCAAAGCACTTGGCTTGGCAGATGAACCAGGAGTGATTCTTCCCCACTGGGGCCCATCGGGGGAGGGCTGGCTGGATTCGTTGCCCATGACATTCCACAGAGGGAAATCAGCAGGGAAATAATGACATCATGTTCGTGTCTCTGAGCAGCTGAACGATCCTGTGGCTCCTGACCCATGTGTAAAGCATGTGCAGGTTGTCATAACACAAGCCCCTGGACACCGGGGGGTCATCATCACACCGCTTCTCCCTGGAGCTCTCGAAAGCAGTCCATACAAGCACATATGTGAAAACCTACTAAGTGCCAGACGGACCCTCGATCTCAGAGGTGCACATAGGTGGGATTGACGGGGAGCATGGTGCGGGACGGCGACTGGCTCCAGTAGTGGGGGCAGTGGTGAGTCACGGCACCGGGCTGGCGGGGAGCAGAGCCGGGTGGGGCGGGTGGTGGAGCGCGACGGGGTTCCTGGGACGCAGGGTTCGGAGGCCAAGCACACCCGGAAGCCGAGCGACGTTCACTGCAGTTCGGGGAATCTCCGAGCCAGGGAGGTCAGGGCCCAGCCTCACGGCCCGTGCGGAGGAGGCTGTGCGGGGCCGCGGCACCTGCGCAGCCGGGCGGGCAGGCGGGCGACGAGCGCGGCGGCCTTGAGCCGTCAGCCGGTGTGCGGGTGCGGTGTGCCCGTGGGGCGTGCGGGTGGGGCGTGAGGGTGTGCGGGTGGGGCGTGAGGGTGCGGTGTGCCGGTGGGGCGAGGTGTGCCCGTGTGCCGGTGTGCCCGTGGGGCGGCGGGTGGGGCGTGTCGGTGGGGCGTGCGGGTGGGGCGTGTCGGTGGGGCGTGCCGGTGTGCGAGTGGGGTGTGCGGGTGGGGTGTGCCGGTGCGGTGCCCGTGGGGCGTCGGGCGTGCCGTGTGCGAGTGGGCGTGTGCCGGTGTGCGAGTGGTATGCGAGTGGGGTGTGCCGGTGTGCGGGTGGGTGTGCGGGTGGGGCGCGCCGGTGGGGCGTGGCTGCGAGTGGGGTGTGCGAGGGTGTGCCGGTGTGCGAGTGGGGTATGCGAGTGGGGTGTGCCGGTGTGCGGGTGGGGTGTGCGGGTGGGGCGTGTCGGTGGGGCGCGGTGTGCGAGTGGGGTGTGCGAGTGGTGCGGGTGGGGTGTGCGGGTGGGGTGTGCCGGTGTGCGGGTGGGGTGTGCGAGTGGGGTGTGCCGGTGTGCGGGTGGGGTGTGCGGGTGGGGCGCGCCGGTGGGGCGTGCCGGTGTGCGAGTGGGGTGTGCGAGTGGGGTGTGCCGGTGCGAGTGGGGTGTGCGGAGTGGGGTGTGCCGGTGCGGTGTGCCCGTGGGGCGTGCGGGTGGGGCGCGCCGGTGTGCGAGTGGGGTGTGCGAGTGGGGTGTGCCAGTGTGCGAGTGGGGTGTGCGGGTGGGGTGTGCCGGTGCGGTGTGCCCGTGGGGCGTGCGGGTGGGGTGCGCCGGTGGGGCGCCAAGCGCGGGAGAGAGCGGGCGCCCCGCAGCGCCCTCCACGGCTCTCCGCGGCCCCCGGAGAGTGATTGGCCCGAGCTCCGCGTGTGGCTCCGGGGGGCCCCTGCGCAGCGTCCTCCGTCCTCTGTGCTCCCCGACGTGCCCCCGCCCTTCGCCGGCGCTTACTCTGTGCGCCCGCGTTTCAGACCTGGAATTGCCGGGTCTCTCAGTCTCGGTCCCTGGCCGCCCTGGTCCGCCCTCCGGCCCTACACAGCGCCCCGCCCGCTGCAACCCTTTCTGAGCCCGCGTAGGCCTGCCTCAGGGGTCCCTTCCGCATGCTGGGCTCCTTGGGTGGTCAGGGCACCGAGTCCTGGAAGCACATTCCCCGCATTCGGGGCCACGCGGGAGGTGAACGTCTGGAAGGGCTGCCTGTGGGCACTGGGCGCCTGGACTTAACAGAGCTCAAGGCTGAGGCCCGCGGGCCCGGGAGAAGTCTCGTGACCCAAAGAGCTAGGATTAAAACTTGTACTCCGTTGAAGATACACTTAAGAAGATAAAAACAAGCTGTAGACGGAGAGAATATATTTGTAAGTCACAGTTCTAACAAAGGACTTGTGTGTCTACCCTGGGGGCACCAGGGGGTCGCAGTCGGTTAAGTCCGACTCTTGCAGGACTCTTGATTTCCGCTCAGGTTGGTGGGATTGAGACCCGGCACCAGCTCTGCGCTGACAGCACAGAGCCTGCTCGGGAGTCTCTCCGCCCCTGCCCCACGCTCTCGCTCTCAAAATAAAGAAATGAACAAAAAAATTTAAGTTCAGCAGCAAGAAACAAATTGGAAAACAAGCAAAAGATTTGAACAGATGCTTTGCGACCATTATTAGCAGTGAGGGAAATGCACATTAAACCCACAATGAGGTATCACCACACCTGCCAAGAGAGTGACAAGGCCGCGGGCTGCTGGCGGCGACAGGAAGCAGGTCTCCCGTCAGCTGTGGGTAGGAGGGCAAGAGGGCACGGACACCCTGGGGTCTCTCCTAAAGTGGGGCCCACACTCACCTTGCAACTCAGCAGTCACACCCCTTGGTGTTTACGCCAGAAAATGAAAACGTGTCCCCACAAAAGCTAATAGCAGCTTTACTCGTGATACATGGTGGCATGACTGTGGGCGTGGAGAAGGGTCAATGGTGGCCAGGAGTCAGTGTGGGGGAGCCTGTTCTCGGGTGGCGTGCGGGGCCAACTGACGGTAATTCTGTATGACCTTGTCGGGTGGCAGGCCCGGGCCCCGGGTGCTCGTGGGGGCCGGGCACTGCTGCGTCAGCCTGTGTGGCTCCGAGCCCGGGGCAGGGCTGGCAGAGGCGGCGAGCCTGTGCTTTCAGGAGGCAGCGGGGGCTGTGACATCGGGAAGGGGGGCTCTGTCCGCCGCCGGAGGGTCTACCGGCCACAGCCCTGCACAAACCAGTCAGGGCCTGGACTCTCTCTCTGCCACACAGCCGTGCGCTTCAGAGGTGGCTTGCTTTCAATCAAACAAAAGTGGCTGAAGCCTCATAGGTTTACTTGGCTGGAAAAGTAATTTTAGAAGTTATATATTTCAGTTATTAAAAGCTTGGGCCAAAGCAAAGCAAGCGTGGGGAAGAGAGGTGTTTGGAGGGAAATCGATTCCGAAGAAGAATCCTGGCAATTGAGAGCTTTAAGCAGAATTCAGTTTTGGTTGGGAGAAGACATCCGAGGGGAAAGAAATTCTCAGAAATTCTCAATAGGATCTGAGTCCGGGCGCGTCGCTCGAGCGCCATCACAGTTCCTGGTTCCAGACCGTGGGTCCTGGCGGACGTGGGTCTTGGAAGGTAGAATGCATACGTGGTGCGGTTGTGATACACTGACCGTCAGAGCTGTGCAGCCCCCACCCCAGGAGGACACAGTGAGCCCCATCCCGCCAGAGGCCGCCTCGCTCCCCTTCCCGGTGACCCGCCTCCCGCCAGGGTCAGCCAGGTGCTCCTGCCTCCATCCCTGGTGAGGCCGGCCTGTCAGGACTTTGTGGAGATGGACACACAGCTTGCTGTCTGTGTGTCTGGCTTTCTCCCTCGACGTGCTCAGAGGTTCATCCGTGCTGTTCTGCCCAACAGCCTGGTCCTCAGGAGGCGGGTGGCCGCGCCTGATCCCGGACTCTTTCCTCTCATTGCAGACTGTCTGGAAAGAGATGCTGACAGTAGCTGTTTGAAGGCCAACCCCCTCTTTCCTGGGACAGGGGCTCATGTCAGGGGTGCGGGGCCCCAGCTTCCTGGCCACTTGTGGACGGAGAGTGTCTGCGGCCCCAGGGATGCCCGCGCAGGAGCCCCACTGGGTGGTTTGCAGTTACTGACAGAGTGAGGAGAAGTGCGGGACCCTGAGCTCTGAGGCTTCTCTGGGCGGGTTGGTGCTAACCACACGGTCAGATTCGGTGAGCTTCGCCTCAGCCGGAAGGCCGGGGCCTCAGATGCAGGGCTGGCAGGCGGCATCCGTGCCGGGGCACCTCCATCAGCGACCAGCAGGCGTGCAGAGGCCTCCGTGCAGGCCTAGACCCTGGGAGCTGACGCTTCAGCGTTCCTTCCAGCGAAGGGGAATGTAGATGCTCTGAACTGTCAACAAACCCAAGGTTGTTGGGGGGGGTGGGGCAGAGGGACGGGGTTCTTATTGCAAACATGAAAGGCCTGGAATAAGAAGAGATCATCACTGATTGGACCTCGGGCTCTAAGAGACGAAACTCCGCTCCATCACGACCACCCACAGGCTGGAGGGAGATGAAAGCCGCTGCGATTCGGGCCCACAGGCCGCGCTGCCCCAGAGGCCCCGCCAGCTGGAAGCTGCCCGAAGATCACAGGATCCCAGATCTGAGGGGGCAGAAAGGTCTCACCCGGCTCCGCGGGCCATGCCAGAGCTGCCCTCGCCCTCCCACCCTCCTCTGCAGCCTGCACCCCGCCCCCCCCACCTTCTGCTCCCTTTAGGAAACCACATATACTAAGCTGTCCAACCTGGGAGCCGACCTCCCGGGACAGAGATGTGGAACAGAGTCGTGTTTTCTCTGCAGCCTGAAAAGGGGCGGAGAGTACGCGCCAGCAGTGCTGGGGCAGGGTGGACACGCTTTGGGCCTTTCCTGCCGCGGGACTTCAGGTTCACACGCCCCCCACCTGCCCACCCGCCGGCTTGTCCGACCCGGGCACCCACCTCGCCATCACGGGCCTGGGACTTCCGGAGGCCACGCTACACTCACGGAAGACTCGGCCCCTCATTTCCTTACGTCATTTGCAGCACCGGTACCTGGGGTGCAAGTAAGAGATGCCGCGTGAGCCTGGGGCCCAGCGGCCCTCTGGGGAGACCCTCTCAAACCCTGGGCTGTGCAGTTACACTGTTCGCACAGCCCTTCAAAGCAGAAACACAAACTCTTCCCTGCAACTCTCCAACAGAATAGAAAGGTCTCAGCATTAGAATGTATTTTATTTAACTAAAAGCACTTGGTGAGGGCGCCCCAGGGGCTCAGTCAGTCTGACTCTTGGTTTGGGCTCAGGATCTCATGATGCGTACGTAACTGACTCAGGCTCTGTGCTGACAGTGCGGAGCCTGCTTGGGATTCCCTCTCCCTCTCTCTCTCTCTCCCTCCCTCTGCCTCTCCCCAGCTTGTGTGCTCTGTCTCTTTCTCTCAAAAATGAATAAATAAGCTTAAAAAATAATAAAATAAATAAAAGCACTTGGTGTAAGTTCAGCCAGGTAATATGCGTCAAGAGTCTTAAAGACATCCATACTCCGTGTTCCAATGTCGTACTTCTGGGAAAGGAATTCAAAGGAAAAAATGCAAACTATGGGGGAAATCACTATACCCCAAAATATGTATTTTGAATCGCTTTATTTGTAATAGTGAAAAATAGAAACAACCCAAATGTCCTACAGGGAGATTATTAGGTGGACTGTGGTAAATTCTCATACTAGATGACGTTAAAACAATAAACACTAATGCTTATCCAGAGTTAGTAACATCCACTCCTACACCCATGTGTGGAAAGTGTTCTGTGTAGTAATTCTGTTCCAAAGCAAATAAGATCGTTTACGTAACATATGATAACATTTTTTCTTGAGCTACAATATAAAAGCCCTCAAAGAAAACATGGCAAAAATGTTCACCATGGATTTCTCTGGGTGATGGGAGTTTAAGTGATTTCTTCTTTTTTTTTCCCATTTGTTTTTTCATTTTCCAAATTTTCTATAATGAGCATTTTAGACCCGAGAACTGCCCGGAGGATGTTGGCCTCACTTCGCACACAGCCTTTGCCGGTGTGCACGTGGGCCCCACTCGCCGTGCGCACACCTTCACCACACGGCGAGTTCCCGCGTGAGGGGGTGACAACTTGGAGTCCCCAGCAGGGCTGCGCGCAGTCGGTACCTATTCCTGTCTTCGAGCAGGATGGAGCCTTTACCTGTGTTCTTCCTCTCTGTACAGGCGAGGAGACAGAAAAAGAGCGCAACTTGCCAAAGTACGCAGTGCTGACGGAGCCAGATCGTTGCTACAACCCAGATTAACTTCAGTGGGGGGGATTAATATTTTTGGTCTATTAATATAATTCCTGGATGCAATGCAAACCATTTCCAACACCTCCATTGTTTCAGTGCATACTTTCCTTATGAGGTTGCTTTTGGTGGCCGAGGGATTTGCACGCTACAGCAAAGTCCTCATAGCTTTCCAAACAATAGTCTCTGGTGTCTGGCTCTCTGGCAGGACAGACAGCGCAGCTTTGGAGTCACTTTCTTCCAAATATGCACATTGTCAAAGACAGAAGACCTGTCAGTCCTTAAAAATCAGGACCTTTCTTATTGGAGTGTGTCACTTTTGTGACAGACTTCTAGGAAGATGGCCAGAAGGATAGCTTTCCTTGGGCTACTCAGACGAAGCGAGAGTCCTACCCAAATAACCGGCAGCCAATAAGGTCCAGCAAGGAGCTCTCCGAAATTAATAAGGAAACGTAGAGGAAGGGACCGTCCTCGACCCAGGCTCCGTGGGGAGGCGGGGAAGGGTAGAGGGGTAGGGCCGCTGTGCCGGGCTGGGGACCAATCAAACACGGTTGCTCCAGTCCATCTGGGTTCACACTACCTGCAAAGAAAAATGAGAAAAATGCGAATGTGTGGAAAGGCAAGGCGGGTTACTGATATTCAAATACTAAGCTTGTAATTATAATAGGTATTTTAAAAGATCAAGCAAGATGTGCTGTGGATCATAGTCCAAAAGCAAGGCAGAAGCACACGATGGTGACACCACCAAAGGCGCCGGCGGGCTTGGGGCAAATGACGCACCGAGGATCCCTTGTGAGCCCGAGGGCGGGAGCCGCGGTGGGAGCGGCAGTAAGGAAATGATCATGGAAATCAGAACCCGCCTCAGGCGCATGTGCAAGCGTCTCGTTTGCCCTCGCGGGGCCAGCGGGGCAGGCACTGGCATCAGGTGTACAAATACGGAGAGAACGAGCGATGCACGGTTCACACCGCACGCAGGCTGGGCCACGTTGCAGCCCAGAGAGAACTTTCAAGCCCTTACAGCAACGTGGAAATGAATAATTCAAAAGTGAATTCCAGAAACTTTCCTGACCGAAAGTGACTCTTGGCATTGATATTATAGGCAGCGAGCTTTGCCCAAAAGCAATTTTAAAAGAAAGGTTCCACCCCTCTCTCCTCCCCCCGCCCCAACGCCAGGCACCTACTTGTCAAGTTTTTAGAATGAAAAAAGAGAGAAAGGATCATATAAACACCGTGAAGAAATGAGGGTTGATATCTGAATATTTGGGAATTCATCCCTTAGACTTCTGGAATGAGAATACTTTGGAAAATGTTAAATAGAGTTTGGAATCTCACCTCTTGGCTACATTTACCCAGTAGGTGCTTCAAACATAACACACCTCAGCCCTCACACTCCTCTCCTCCATTTCTGTTAACCGGGGCTCCATCGACCCAGGCCTGGCATCCTGCCTTCTCTGCTCCTTCTACACGGGAGTGGACCCGGGGGGCCAGTTTCTTCTGGTCCTGTCTCTCGGAAACAGGGAACGAAATGGGCACCAGCGCAGCAGGAATTCCTAGACCCGCTGCGGATGCAGTCGCCCCGTGGCCACGAAGCCGGCGCGAAGCATTGCCTGCACGTGTGCATCAGGTTGCCCAAGCTGGCCCTGGCCACTCAGCCTCGCCAGACCGCAATCCCCACCTACCTGTTTGGATATTTTGGACCCCACATGTATTGCTGAGGTGGAGTTTATTCGATTTCAAGATTGTATTAATTAGAGGAAGGTGATTATAATTGAATCTAGGAAGTAACATTGTATTTCATAAATTCTACAAAACCTACAAAACCTCAGTGTATCATACTACAGTAATAATGAAACCAACTAAGAAAAAGGATAAAAACATACCTGAGCAGAGGGAAATTGACTAGCCTTTTACATAAAACAGAAAAAGTGCATATATAGAAAGCACTGTGAAAAGCATTTAAGAGCAATGAAAACGCAGATATAAAACACTACATTTATAACATGAAGCCTACACATTACTTCATGTGGCAGTGTCTCCCAGATTTTAGTCATCTGCGTGCAAATTTCAGTTTTTGCCATATCTGTATCATCTAAATCATTATTATTTACTTAATGCATCTTTGACAGATTCAATTTTTGGTCCACCTGGAGCCGTGTCTGTCAAGTCAGATTCATTGTACTGGCTCTGACTTTTCCTACAGTGCACGGAAATGAATTAGCAACTTTTAAACAGTATCTATCTATATGGCACCTAAAATCATTTGCATAACAATTCCTGGGGACTTAAGGACAGGATAATGGCACCTTCCCCTGTGAAGATGTTAGCAGCACAACAGATGAAGGACGTAAGCAGACGGACAGAGGCTCCTGTCCTTCCCACACTCCCCAGACCGCCCTGACCACCGTACAACAGCCGTCCTGAAACGTCACCAAGTCGGAGTGTTCTGCTTCTCAGTTTATTAGGGAAATATTCTCTCCACATATATATTTCTCCTCATCATCGCTGCCAACTGCTTATTGCTAGCATCTGGAAGCATCTCTGGCTTCCTGTATCAATTTTATTATCTGTCATTGTAATCTCTCCTCTTAATTTTATAGAGTCCATTCATTTGGGTGTTTTGAGGAAGTGTTGTGGCTTCAGGTTCTGATTCTGAAATCAACCAGACCTGTGCTTGCATTCTAGATGCACCATCTGCTAGATCTGGGTCCTGAGCAAGTCATCAAATTCTCTTTTCCTCAGTTTTATTGCAATATAATTGACAACACTGTTTAAATTTAGGGCATATGACTTGATGATTGTGTATATATTGTGAAATAACTACCATATTAAAGTTAGTGCATGGATCACTTCACATAGTTACCATGTGTGTGTGGTAAGCACATTTAAGATCTACTCTCTTAGCAAATTTCAAGCACGTAATACAGCGTCGTTAACCATAGTCACCATGATGTATGTCAGACCCCTAGAACTTATTCACCTTGTAATTAGAAATTTGTATTGTTTGATCAACATCTCCCCATTACCCCCTCTCCCCACCTCCTGGCAACCACCAATCCTCAATCTGTCCCAGTGAATTGGACTTTTTTAGATTCCACATGTAAGTGAGATCATGCAATACCTCTCTTTCTATGTCTGACTTATGTCACTTCATATAAGTGGAGGTTTATCCTCTGGATTCATCCTGTGGTTGCAAATGTAGACTTTCCTTCTTTTTTATGGCTGGATAATCATCTATGTATCTATGTATCTATCTATGTATCTATCTATGTATTTATCTTTGTATCTATGTATCTATGTATCTATGTATCTATCTATCTATCTATCTACCTACCTACCTACATATATATATTTATTTATCCATACACATACAGATGAAGAAAATATACATCTGTTAATGTGATATTTATCTGTTGTGGACACTTACGTTTTTTCCACATCTTGGTTATTGTGAATAATGCTACAGTGAACATGAGGGTGCTAGTTCTCTTTAAGACAGTGACTTCACTTTCTATGATATATACTCAGCAGTGTGATTGTTGTATCATATGGTAATTCTATTTTAATTTTCTGAGGAAGACTCCATACTGTTTTCCAGAGTGGCTGCACCAGTTGATGTCCCCACCGATAGTGCACGAGGGTTCCTTTTCTCAAAAACTTTTTATTTTATTTTATTTTTTTTTAAACTTTTTTTTAATGTTTTATTTATTTCTAGGAGAGAGAGAGAGACAGCGTGAGCAGGGGAGGGTCAGAGAGAGAGAGGGAGTCACAGACTGAAACAGGCTCCAGGCACTGAGCTGGCAGTCAACACAGAGCCCGACACGGGGCTCAAACCCACGAACCGCGAGATCATGACCTAAGCGAAAGTCGGACGCTTAACCGACTAAGCCACCCAGGCGCCCCTCTCAAAAACTTTTTAAATGTTTATTTATTTTTAAGAAAGAGAGACAGAGCATGAGCAGGGGAAGGGCAGAGAGAGAGAGAGTGACACAGAATCAAAAGCATGCTCTAGCCTCTGAGCTGTCAGCACAGAGCCTGATGTTGGGCTCGAACTCATGAACCATGAGATCATGACCTAAGCCAAAGTTGGATGCTTAACTGACTGAGCCACCCCAGGCACTCCTCCTTTTCTTCACATCTTCTAGAATACTTATATCTTGTCTTTTTAGCTATTCTGATAGGTATGAGGTGATATCTTTTTTTTTTTTTTTTAGTTTTAAAGTTTATTTATCCATTTTGAGACGGAGAGAAAGCACAAGCAGGGGCAGGGCAGAGAGGAGAGACAGAGTCCAAAGCAGGCTCCTTGCCATCAGTGCAGCACCTGGTGCCCTGATGCGGGGCTCAAACTCACGAACTGTGAGGTTATGATCTGAGCCAAGATCAAGAGGAGGATGTTTAACTGAGTGTGCCACCAGGCACCCCTTCTCCTTACGGTTTTGATTTGCATTTCCCTGATGGGTAGTGGTGTTAAACATCTTTTCGTGTGCCTGTTGGCCATTTGGATGTCTTCTTTAGAAAAGTGTCTACTTAGGTCCTTTGCCCATTTTTAATTCGATTATTTGTTTTGCCATTGAGATGTAGGAGTTCCTTATATATTTGGGTATCAATCCCTTCACAGATATATGGTTGGCAAATTTTTTCTCCCACTTCATAGGCTGCCTTTCCATTTTCTTGATGGGTTTCCTTTGCTGAGGAGAAGCTTTTCAGTTTGATATGGTCCCACTTGTTTATTTTTGGTTCTGTTGCTTATCCTTGTGGTGTCGTTTTCCAAAGATCTCTGCCAAGACCAATGTCAAGGGGGTTTTCCCATGTTTTCTTGCAGGAGTTTCACAGTTTCAACTTTTACATTTAAGTCTTTAATCCATTTGGGGTTGATTTTGGTGACTGGTATAAGACAGTTCCACATTCATTCTTTTGCATGGATACTCAGTTTTTCCAACACCAGTCATTATCTTCTAAAGGCCTCGGGTTTTGTTTTTGTAAAATGCGCCTGGCAATGTCTACCTCACTGAAATAGTGTGACAGTGAAATGAGATAATGTATTTAAAAATGTATCATATATGCATATATATGTATTTTCAGACATGTCATGTGCAAATAGTAATGGTTTCTTTTCTTTTTGTGTTTAGATGTTGTAGCTCTTGTTTCTGTTTCTGGTCTTACTACACTGGGTAGAACTTCTGGAATGCTGAGTGACAGCAGAGAGAGAGGGTCTAGCCGTGGTCCTGAGGACAGTGGGGAAGCCCAGTGCATCACCGCCAAGGCTGCTGGTACCTGCCGCTAGTTCATGCTCCTCATCAGTTCTTCCAAGCACAGAATTCGTGGCTGCTTCCTCCCCAGATTTGAGAAGCTCTTTCTTCTTTCTTTCTTTCTCTCTTTCTTTCTTTCTCTCTTTCTTTCTTTCTCTCTTTCTCTTTCTCTCTTTCTTTCTTTCTTTCTTTCTTTCTTTCTTTCTTTCTTTCTTTCTTTCTTTTTCTTTCTTTCTTCCTTCCTTTCTAAATGTGTGTTTATGTTTGAGAGAGAGACAGAGCATGAGCAGGGAGGGGCAAAGAGACAATGGGAGAAACAGAGTCTCAAGCAGGCTCCAGGCTCTGCGCTGTCAGCACAGAGTCCAGATGTAGGGCTTGAACTCCTGAACTGCGAGATCATGATCCAGGCTGAAGTCAGATGCTTAACCGGCTGAGCACCCGAGAAGCTGTTTCATGACTGGCGTGGTCTAGGAACACTATTAAGGGAAAGTCAGGGAGTCTTTCAGTGTTACACGGTTCAGATGTTCAATTTCAAGCACCTTACAATGAACTCACTTGGCAGAAGTACAGGGTAGTTTCCAGAGCGGTGGGGCTCAGGATCCAGGACCTCTGTCTGGTTCCATCAGTGCAAGCTGCCCCTGCCAGTGCTCTCTGCCTGAGGGTGTCTGCCACCCCACCCCCCCATCCTCCTGCAGAAGGATCTGCTCTGGACAGCCGGTCCAAGCACGCAGTACGAGTTACCTCCTCCTCCTCCTCCCTCCCCCTTGCTTATCTCAGAGTCTAACGAGATGTTGAAATATGTTGAGCAAAAACATCTGGGAAGCTTCCAGGTAGAAGCAGGCTTTTCTTCATGGAGAGGATTTATGACTTTAGATGTACAGCCAGGAAAGGAGAATAAAAGCTGGCATGGAGTACATATTCAAGAGAGGTTCCCACCAACTTAAAAAAGCAAAAACATGTTAAGGACGTTTCCTTCTATTTCTACTTACCAATATTTTTATTAGATAAGTTTGCCAAATTATATCAATGCATTTTCAGCAGAGGTGAAAAAAGAAACAAAGAATTTTATTGTTTTATCTACCTCTTTTTTGTTTCCTTTATGATGTCCTTCAAAAACAAAGGCTTTAAATTTTTATAAAGTATAATTCATCAAATTTTTCTCTTATGGGTCATGCCTTTTGTATCCTATCTAAGAGATATTTGCCCACTCTAAGGCTGCAAAGGTTTTGCTACTACAAGTCCTATAGTTTCTAATTTTACATTTAGGGCTATAATCCATTTTGAGTTAATTTTTGTGTATAGTGTAACTTGAAGGTCAATGTTGGTTTTTCCCCTCCATAAGAATATCTAGTTGTCTGAGTATCATTTGTTGAAAAGACATTCCTTTCTTCATTACCTTGGCACCTTTGTTGGAAATGAACTGACTATATAGATGTGGGTGTGTTTCTATTGAGAAGTAAAGATGCAGTTAGTTTTTTATTTTATGCTTGAATCCTGCAACACTGCCAGATTCATGTATTACTTCCGGTAGTTGTCTGATCAAGCATGAATAGGTGTTCACTTCAAATGTTTTTATCTACTCAGTTGATATGACATGTGATTTTTCTTCTTTGGCCCATAAGATGATGGATTACAGCAGGTGATTTTCAAATAAAATAAATAAATAAAATTTGAACCAGCCTCACATCCCTGGAATAAACCCCATTTGTTCATGGCATATCATTATTGTTATTTATTGCTCAATTCTATGTAGTAATGTTTTGCTAAGTATTTTGCATCTATATTCATGAGAAATAATGGTCTGTAGTTTTTTTCATATTGTCATTGCCTGGCGTTGATATAGGGTTAATATGAGCTTCATAAAATGAATTGGCAAATGCTTCCTTCTCTTCTATTTTCCAGAAGAGACTGTAAACCTGGTGTTAATTCTTTAAACATTTGCTGCAGTTCTCCAGTGAAACCATCTGAGTCTGGAGATTTATTTTGGGGCAGTTTTTACAGTACAAATTCAATTTCCTTAATAGTTATAAAACTATTCAAATTATCTAATTTCATATTGGGTGAGTTGTGGTAATTTGTGTTTTTTAATGAATTGGTCCATTTCATCCAAGTGGTCATATTTATGTAGAATTGTATGTATTCCTTTAGTATTCTTTTGATGTCTGTAGGGTCTCTGATGACAGCTCCCGTTCATTTTTGATCTTGCTAATTTGTGTCTTCTCTCTTTTTTTGTCTATTTTCTTGACCTTTCAAAGAACTAGCTGTTTCATTGTTTTTCTCTTGTTTTTCTGTTTTAATTTCATTAATGTCTGTTCTTACCTTTATCATTTCTTTCCTTCTGCTTGCTTTGGGTTTATTTTGTTCCTCCTTTTCTGATTCCTTGAGGTAAGAGCTTAGATTATTGATTTGAGACACTTCCTATTTGCTAGTGTCTGTATTTATGACTAACTTTTCTCTCAACACTGCTTTAACTGTATTACTCAAATTTTGACATATTGTGGGTCATCTGGGTGGCTCAGTTAGGTAAGTGTCTGATTCTCGATTTCGGGTCAGGTCATGATCTCATGGTTTGTGACCAAGCCCCGCATCAGGCTCTACACTGACCATGTGGAGCCTGCTTGGGATTCTCTCTCTGTCCCTCCCCTGTTCATGCACACACCTTCTCTCTCAAAATAAATAAATAACATGAAAAAAAATTTTTGACTTGCTGTATTTTCATTTTTGTTTAATTTGATGTATTTTTAAAATTTCTCTTGAGACTTTATGACCCAGGGATTACATAGAAGTTCAATGTTTAGTTTTCAAGCGTTTGGAGGTTTTCCTGTTACCTTTTTGTTATTTATTTCTTTAATCATTCCATTTGGTCAGAGAACACATTCTGTGTAATCTCAATTTTAAAAAACTTGTTGGGATTTGTTTTATTAATTTTCTTTTAAAAAAGGATAATTTTTTAAAAAACTTATTTATTTGCTTTTGAGAGAGAGACAGAGAGATTACAAGCACAAGCAGGAGAAGAGCAGAAAGAGAGGGAGAGACAGAATCCAAAGCAGATTCTGCACTGTCAGTGCAGAGCCCGATGTGGGGCTTGATCCCAAAAACCATGAGATCGTGACCTGAGCCAAAATCAAGAGTCAGACGCTTAACTGACTGAGCCACCCGGTGCCCCATTGGGATTTGTTTTATGGCCCTGGATGTGGCTTATCTTGATGTATGTCCCAAGGGCACTTGGAAAGAAAGTGCATGTGTTGTTGTTGGCCAGATGTTTGACAAATGTTGATAAGATTTTGTTTGTTGATGACATTGTTGAGTTCTGTGATTTTTCTGTCCAGCTGTTTCATCAGTTGCTGAGAGACGTATGTTGAAGTCTCCAACTGGAATTATGGATTTTGCTTTTTTCCCTCTTTAGTTCCATCAGTTTTTGTTTCACTTATTTTATAGTTCTGTTGTTTGGTACGCACACACTTAGGATTCCTATGTCTTTTTGGTGGATTGACCTTTTTGTCATTATATAAAGTCCCTTTCTCTCTGCCAGTTTCCTTTGCTTTGAAGTCTATTTTATCTAATACAATCACTTCTTTCTTTTGGACAATGTTTGCATGATACATCTTATTCCACTTTCAACCTGTCAACATTTTATATTTGAAGTGACATTCTTGTTGGATGGCATATAGATCACGGTTCTTACTCCATTCTTCCAATCTTTCAGTGTATTTTATGCCTTGGGCCATTTACATTTAGTGTAATTATTGATATGTTAGGGCTCACATCTGACATGTTTATTTGTTTTCTGTTTGTTTTTCACTGTTTTCCTTTTCATGCCTGTGGATTACTTGAACAATTTTTAGGATTCTATTCTGATTTATCTGTAATGGTTTTGAGCATATTTTTTGGTATGGCTTTTTTAGTAGCTCCTCTAGAACACTACTTCATACATAATCTGTTAGTATTACCATTTTACCAGTTAAGGTGAAGTCTAGAAACCTTACCTCCCTCTATATCTTTTTACCCTCTTCTGTCTATGATGTAATTGTTTTATTTCCTCCACATCAGACAGTGGTATAGTATTTGCTTCACTTGTCAAACACAATTTGGAAAACACAAGAGGAGAAGGAAGGCCTATTGTATTTACATATATTTTTGTTCACCATGTTCTTTCTTTATCCTTGATGTTCAGTTTCCTCCCTTGATCATTTCCTTTTGGTCTAGGGAAATTGAACATTCTTTCAGGGTAAGCATGCTGGTGACAAATTTTCTTAGTTTTCCTTCAAATGAGAATGATTTGATTTTTCCCTTCAATCCTGAAGGTTATTTTTGCTGGACACAGGCTTCTAGGTTGACAGTTCTTTGCTGCTTGAAAAAATGTCGGGGTACTTTCTTCTGTCTTCTATACTTTCTGATGAGAGATCTGCTGTAATTCAAACTGTTTATCCCCTTTGGGTAAAACATTGTTTCATTTTATCTTTAGTTTTCAGAAGTTTGAAAATGCTTGTTTTTTGTGTGTGTGGATTTCTTAGTGTTTGTTCTGTTTGGGAATTTTTTCAGCTTAATTTTGTAGGTTTGTGTTTTTGCAAATTTCAGGAGTTTTAATCATTACATACTTATTTACTTGTATTTTTTTCAGCCCCATCCTATCTGTCCTCTTCTTCCAGGACTCTGATGTCATGAATGTTAGATCTTTTGTGCAAGTCCCACAGGTCTCCAACTTTATTTATTTATTTTTTTTAAGATTGTTTTCTCTGTTGCTCAGATTAGATTTTATTGTTTTATCTTTTAGTTCACAGATTCTTTCCTCTGTTCCCTCCTTTTTTCTGTTGAGCCAATCCATTAAGGCTTTTTATTTCAGTTCCTCTTGTCAGGAATATCACCTGTCTGGCTGGCCACATGGCCTGCTGAGTGTCACCTGTCTGGGCAAAACCTGGAGCTCAACTTGTTCAGCTGGACCAGGTCCAGGAACCAGAGTTGTGTTGTTAGATGTCAGAAGGGCAGGACCAGAGTCTGGCGGAGTCAGTGCAGGATGGAGTCTGGATGGCCACCTTCAGCTCTACAATCAAGTGGGTGTTCAGACAGAACTGGAGAAATGCAAACTTGAAGAACATTCACTTCTTTTTTCTGGTCCTTGGTTACCATTAGTGACTGCAGCTTCCCACACAGATTTTAGGCATGGTATGCTGCCTTAGGAACCCACCCAGTTGCCGCACCCTGCTTCCCATTTGGGCCCCTTCCCAAAATGTGGACAAGCCACCTGGGCCAGGGGTATGTGTTGTGGTTAGGCTGTCTGTTCTTCTCTTAAAAAAAAATTTTTTTTTAATCTTTTTATTTTTTGAGAGACAGAGAGAGAGCAGGGGAGGGGAAGAGAGAGAAGGAGACACAGAATCTGAAGCAGCTTCCAGGCTCTGAGTTGTCAGCACAGAGCCCAATGTGGCGCCCAAACCCATGAACATGAGATCATGACCTGGGCCAAAGTCGGAGGCTCAACCAACTGAGCCACCCAGGTGTCCCTCTAAGTGTCTGCTTTTAAATATCTCATAGGTTCACAGGACCAGTTTCTCTCTATGTCCCATTTATGGATCTTTGTGTAATGATCGTAACACACACAACAGCAGTGGCTACAACTTTGTGTTCTGTTAACATAGTCCCCAATGTTCTGCTCAAGTGCCCTGTGAAGTTCTTTCCTTCTTTGTGGATAAGGAAATCCATCCATGGGCATGGCGATATTAGGTGCCTCACCTCAGGTGACATCTTGATACGAGCCCATCTAACTCTGGGCCCAGACTTGCAGCCTCTGTGCTCTGCACTGACCAGTCGAAAGCCCTGAAGACCCTCCAGTGTGGGACATGCACATGGCACCTGCCTCGGCAGAACAGCCACGCCAGGAGAGAGGTCTTCCGGCTGCTGTTTACCTGCCGGCAGCTTGTGAGCAGCATGATTTACCCTTCTTTTCCTGCCAAGCATCTGGAATCTTGGCATATCAAAGGGTTAAAGGTGTCTACTCTTGGATCCACAAAGTAAACATAGCATATTTTCTTAATCCCTTTCACCATGTCTGTACATGGCATTTATGTGCTAATTATGTTTAATGGAAGGAGAACTCATGCTTGGTTCAAACAAATCCTTAAGTTGGAAAGAATGTTCTTTCCTGTGGTGGATAAGAATGCAGAGCGAGTGTTGAGGGAGTCGGGCGGCCCGGGTGGGAGGGTGAGCGACTGGCACACCACCAGGCCGACCGGCACAGACTTGCTGCTCTGCTGCTGCACAGCCCTGGCACCACCTGCTCTGCCCTATGCAGACATACCATCCAGGGCATTTACTTCCTGGCTGATCATACCAGTTCCTTATTGTGTTTGCACTTAAAGAGCCGCCAAAATTTCCCTCCTTGGTCATGGTCTCTGATGCCTTGAGAGCGCAATCCAGAGCATTTCCAGCTTGCAGGCCATCCCGAAAGCCCTGATCATGCTTCCAGTCAAGAGGCTCTTTCCTGGCATCAGAGCACCCAATGCTGGTGGCTCAGAATAACAACTCATGAAGCCCTTGCTGACGTTATCTTTCCCAGACTGCCTGGATGGCTGCGGACTTTTTGGCCCATGACTTGGTTGTAGAAAACTACAAGATGATTTTGGAAGACCAACATGTCCTTGACAAACAAGTTGGATAATCCTGCTGTGTTTCTGTGACTTTTTTCTTTGCAGTTGTGGTTCCAAACTGTAGAGTGGTTGCCTAGGCAACAAACAGCAAGGAGGAGAAAGACCATGGGGGCCCACTGGCAGGTTGATATGGGGCGGACAGCCACCACTGGGGGGGTTCACAATACATTTTGATGTCCACACTGACGTGAAGCCGTCCTCACTGATGTGAAGTTGCTGGAGTGGCTACAAAAGCAACGGGCCTCCAGAGAATGCCAACTCTTTCAACATCTTATTTACCATACAGAGAAAGTGCTTGTAAAATCTGGAAACTTCACAGTAGAGCTTACAAAAGTTTTGGTAATACTCAGAAGTCTCTGGTGAGCGAAACCTAGACTCACAGCAGGATTCAATTACCCAGTGGTGGATTTAAGGACAGTTACACCAGAGGGACAGCTGAGCTTGGTGAATTACATCCTGTCTCTGCTTTTCTCTTCCTTCTGGATCCAGTAGTTGAAAATTGTCTCAACTAGCACTTAATGTTTACACAATGGCTTGAGGAACCTGTCATTTCTGAGAGGGGTCACAAAAATGGCTACTGTCCTCCACTTGAGGAAAAGGGAGAAAACTTAATTTTGCTGTTTCTGGACACATCATGGATCTGGGGGTTGGTATTTATTCAGTTTCTTCTCCCCATGATAAAAACAAACCTCACACGGTAAGTGAAGTCAACCACAAGTGGGGAATGAAGAAAAAGGAAAGGAAAGCAGGCACCATGGAGCCCAGAAGCAGGAGGGACACAGACCCCGAGCCCAGGGCTCCCGTGTGGCTGGGCTGTGTCCTGTCACCTGGAGGAGAGCTGGGTGTGTAGGTCACACCTGCCAGGGAGAAGGGAGATTCTCAAGAAGCTCGTGCCTGTCCCCACTGCCGCTGCTGCCAACCTTCTCATCAGAGCCCACCTCGGAAGGCACTCCTGAATTTAATGACCTGCACTGACCCGAGGCCTGGGCGGGGCTGGGGTGAGGGCCCTTTGCAGGAATCCGAGCAGAGAGCAGGCTCTGTGGAGGCAGAGTGTCCGAAGCCACAGCGATAACACGCCTGGGGTCCAGCCATCGGCTCAGGAGACAATGCACCTGCGGTGACGCTGCCGGAGAGGACACGGTGGGCGAGCATCCAGGCGGCTCTCCAGTAAACGCGGCTTAGGGTCCCCAACAACCTCCAACCCCGAGGGGCAGATACCCACAGGGCTACACATCCAGGAGGCTGTCTGGTCTGTCCTTCAAAGGACTCATCGCCTCTCCCTGTGGCCACACTCAGGTCGGTTGACTGGTTGAGTTGTGGACACCGTGTGCCCCGTCACGTGCCCTTCCGCTCCACCCAGGGGTGTCCATTTCCCTGCAGCTGCAGGCCTGAGGCTCAGAATGGAGTCGGTGGGGACAGACCCCAGGCTGACCCAAGCGCACCGTTGGGGCACAACCCAGCTCAGGCCGCCAGACTCCAAGGCCAGGGTCCAAGTTCACCACATGGTCTCCAGAGCCCCACCCAGGGCCCCACAACGTGTGGGCGGAAGTGTGGCTTCAGGCCTCTGACTGAAGGAAGCTATCAACCTCTAGCTCCGGCCTCCCTAAGTCCAGGCTGCCCCGGGGAGCCCACCCGGGACCCTACTCCGCTCAGACCGCGACTCGGGCACACGCCCTCCGGATTTCCGGCAGCAACGTATTTGGGCGCCAAGCTACTCTTACTCCTTCCTGTCTTCTGCTTCCGGAAGCCCCTCCCCCAGGCCCATGACGCAGGCCTGGCCAACCAGAGGGCCCCTCTCGCATGCCCACAGTGATTGGTGGGCGGGCGTGCACGTGGGCGGGAGTGCACGTGGGCTGGACCAATCGGCGTGTCAGAGGTCTGGACGACAGCGCTGTGGGCTCCCAGGTGGAGGAGGCGCGAGGGGCCGGAGGGATGGCCTAGGTCTGGTTGCGCCCACCACGCAGGCGCGCCATTAGCTGTGGGCAAGTCAGCCCCTGATCGGTGGGGGCGGAGAGGGCCGGGCCAGGGGAAGCGGGCGCTGGGGTCGCAGCAGCCGAGCGGGGCCCCTGGGGAGGAGTGCGGGCGCCCGCGTGGTGCGGACAGGCCCCGGGGGCGGTAGGCTCCTGCTGGCAGCCCTGCCCTTGCGCTGGGTCAAGGGGCCAGCGCCCCGAGGGCCCCCGTGCCTGTGCCCGGGATGACCCCTTGGCCTCTCCCGGTGGACGGCCTGAGTCACCGATCCCTCCACACGCACACACACACACACACACACACACACACACACACACACACACACCCCACCCCGGGCGGCTGTGCAGGGCTCTAAGGGGTGGGCCCAGCCAGAGGCTCTTGAGCCCTTATCTCTAATTAACACCACGCTGGTGGGCTGGAGGAGGGACAGCTTCCTGAGCTTCCCAGGGCCAGCTTGGCAGGGCTATGGAGGGGCCTCAGGAGAGCTTATGGCAAGTGCTTGTTCAGTTCCTGGCGCTTGGCAAATGCTCAGTAAATTCCAAAGATCAACCCAAACCTTTCTGTCCCTGTTGAGGCTGCGCATTTAAAGATGTGTCTGTTACCTTCGAGCCCCTCCAGCCAATCACACCCTCGTCTCGGTTTTAAACTCGGGGCTGGGAGCTGGCCCACTGAGGGCTCTCCTGCGGGACACAGCGAGGCCTTAGGAGGAGGTTTGGGGGTCTTCTGATTGGTTCCTGGGGCCCTGCTGGAGCTGAGAGGTGGGTGGGTGCCCAGACAGAAGCCGCAGACCTAGTGAACGTGGACATCCAAGACTCGGGATTAAGGGCGATCCTGGTGCCAAAAAGCAGGCATGACTGTTCTCCTGCCAGGAAAATCCATTTTAAATACAGCGTGTTGCAATATGCCTCAGTTCTTCTAACCGCCCCCCCACCCCCAGCTTCAAGTAAATAGTCATATGCTCCAGAACAGAGGCTTCTGTTTTTGTTCATTGTGAAACTCAACTCTCTTAGCAGAGCCCTACACCCTGTATTCCTTCCTCATCGAAACCCTCAATTCTCCAGGGCCTGCCCAGCACCACTGCCCTGCCCCGGGCTGTGAGAGGGCAAGGCGGCTTAGGAAAAGGCTATATCTAATTAAACTTTAAAATGGAGACATGAGGGGCGCCTGGGTGGCTCAGTCAGTTAAGCATCCGACTCTTGATCTCGGCTCAGGGCATGATCTCACAGTTGGTAAGTTTGAGTGTGGAAGCTACTTGGGATTCTCTCTCCTCTCTCTGCCTCTCTCCTGCTCATGCTCTCTCTGTTCTCAAAATGAATAAATGTTAAAAGCTAAATAAATAAAATGCAGCCATCAGAGATTTCATCCTTTAGTTTTTACTGCTCAGTAAAAAACATGCATCATTTCCTAAATGGAATGTGCACCACTCTTCCTCACCTCCTTTGGGAAGCCCACCAATCCCTCCTCTGTGGCCCTGTCCTGGACAGCCTGTTGCTAGGCCAACAGTGTTAAGGTCCCCGTGTGGCTACCTTTATGTTCCTCTCACAGGGCCCAGCCATCAGCCAGCCTCCAGGTAGAGCCCAGCAAGTGAGGACAGGCTTAGGGCAGAAAATTTACCTGAAATTTTGCTGTTGTGTTCATTCCTAGTTGGATGTGGAATTTAACCCAGTTAGTTACTAACTGGCTGGTAGTTACATGAAGGTGTGAGGGCCATCCCTACTACAAGGGAGATGTGGGGACATGTGGGCGTGGGGCTCCAGGGGACAGAGGAAGGAACAGCCGCCCTGTTCACCCCTGGCCACCTAACTGCCCATCCCGTCCATCCCTGGTGACCCCCCCACACAGGGTGGGCAGGGGAAGGGACACCGGTGGTTAGGGTCCCCAAACACGGGACAGATGAGTGGGGCCACTGCCACCCCTCTTGTTCTAACCTGCTCCCTCCCCAGAAGCTGGCTCAGCTAAAAGCACCTGCTTTGGGAGGTGACAGTGACAGTTGGGAGAATGAGGCTTGACTGGAGGCATAAAACTCCAGAGGCTGAGACCTTGTCTTTGGAAAGAATGACATCTCGCTGTTTGTGACAATGCAGATGGACAGATGGACACAAGGATCATGCTCAGTGAAGTCAGTCAGATAGACGCTGCATGACCTCTGTCACATGCAGTGTGTATAGAATCTAAACATATCTAGATTCAAAACCCAAGCTCATAGACAGTCAACAGCTGGGGTGCCAGAGGCTGGTGTCGGGGTAGGAGAAGTGGCTGAACTGTTTCTGCTTAAATTGAATAAAACACAGGGCATCTGGAGATGGTTGTAATTTTCTGTGCTTGGTGAGTTGGGCAGGAGTTGAATTACAACTTTCAACTTTTACTCCAGCTAATTCATTTGTGGTCACATTTCCTCTTCTAAAGAATAGAGTTACTGACTACTTGACAGGCCAGCTTTAACATTTATAGCTCAGTGAACAGGATAATTTCATTTTACTGTGAAAATATTGCAGACATAAAAGGTGCTAACTTATTTTTAATGTTTTATTTATTTCTGAGATAGAGACAGCATGAGTGGGGGAGGGGCAGAGAGCGAGGGAGACCCAGAATCGGAAGCAGCTCTAGGCTCTGAGCTGTCAGCACAGAGCCTGACGTGGGGCTTGAACCCACGAACCATGAGATCATGACCTGAGCCCAAGTCGGATGCTTAACCAATTGAGCCACCCAGGTGCCCTTAACTTTTCTTTTTTTTTTTTTAACATAATTTATTGTCAAGTTGCTTGACATATAGTGTGTCCAGTGCACTCTTGGGTCTGAGGGTAGATTCCTGTGGTTCACTGCTTACATACAACACCCAGTGCTCACCCCACAAGTGCCCTCCTCAGTGCCCATCACCCACACCAGCCTCATGTATACATTGAATCGCATGTATACATATACTTACACACCTTCAATATTGTTCATACACTGCTTAGCGTTCTGGTTTTTTTTTTTTTTTCTGATAAGAAGTGTTTATTTGTATCTCTACAAATTTACACATTACCACTTACCAATGATAATAAGCCATAAAATAGGTATGCCTTGATTTACTCAATTGCCTCATTGCCGGATATTTTGAATTGTTTTCTATGTTGTGTTTGCTGAGATAAAGCTTTTTTCTTTGTTTTTCTTTTCTTTTTTTTTTTTTTACATTAGTTCTCTATGGGCTTAGTGGGTTAAGAGGCATGAGGTTTTTTCATCCTCTGTACATTTTGTCAAACTGGGTCCCTGGGGTTCCACCTTTTGCCGACACCCGCACCAGCCTTCGCCGTGGCCTCCCTCCCTGAGCCACATGTACACTTGGAGAGGAAAGGGAGCCGCACCTGCTGTACTTGCATTTCCTTGGTTATTAGTGATGATCTCCTTTGGCTCCCACTTAGTTAGCCCCCATTTGATTGAGTAAATCTCTGTGCTCCAAACCCTCACACAGTGATTTTGCTCCCGAGAACCTGGACGGACCCAGGCCTCAGCTCTCGTCTCTGCACTTCCTGCCACGGTTCTTCTGAGCTGGATGCGCTGTTCTTGGATCCCCAGCCTTCCTCTTTCTTTATTTTCTCCTTCATTTTTTCTGGAGCACATCCTCCTGTAAGTTTCTTTAAAAAGTGCGTGTGTCAAAAAACATCTTTTTTCTATCTTCACATTTGGCCCATAATTTTTTTGGAATCAATTTCAAAGTTGAAAGCAATTCTTTAAGAGGTAGGAGCTGAACCCAGCCTGCCTGACGGAGAAGCAGAGTTCTTTTTACTTTTTTCTCTGACTGAGAAAGCAAGCCCAAGATCATTACTATCACCAACAAGTGACATGAAAGAAATTCTTTGAAACGTAGTCTTTGATTCACAGTCAAAATAGTATTTTCATTCTTTCTTTCTTTCTTTCTTTCTTTCTTTCTTTCTTTCTTTCTTTCTTTCTTCTTTCTCTTTCTTTCTTTCTTTCTTTCTTTCTTTCTTTCTTTCTTTCTTTCTAACGCCTTCCTCTTGCAACAACCCAAATGTACCTTTTGTGGAATGGACCCCACCTTTCAACTGTTTGTTTTATCTTCTCTGTGGACTTTGTGGGGAGCTGCAAGTACGGTGTGGCTGAGAGCCTGTGGAACGTGTGCGACAGGTGGCTTTGCACCCGGGGCCTCTGGCCAGGGATGACCACTGTCCTCTGAGAGCAAGGACGACCCCACAAGTCCTGAGTCAGCAACAATAACAGCATATTACACTCTGGGCCTTAAGCAGCAGGAGTTCCTTTTCAGGGTCCCAGAAGCTGGAAGTCTGAAGTCAAGGTCATGTGAAGGACAAAGGCAAAAGAAATATAGGAAAAACTTAAACCTCCTTATAACTTACAGCCCACTGACAAGCCCCTGAGATGGGCAGTGACCTTCCCCGGGAGCTCAGCTGCCTCGATGAGGACACTTGGCCGAAGGCCAAAGGCATCCTTTGCTTGACCTTGTCTCGGCCCCCTGGGACCTGTGAGTCTTCTTTACATCTAAAAGTCGCTCTGGAAACCTCCTTTATCTCCAACCCCCAAGTATACCCTGGCAACCATCCTCCAAGCACGTGGCCCCCTGATATGCCTCTGAAGGGTCTCATGACAGAAGTTTTACGAGGCAGCAGTAAATGACCGCAGCCTCCCAGCAGGCAGCTCCCCAAGGTCCCAGAAACCTTGCTTCCAAATTCTGTAGGGACTTACTCTATCCCTGACCAACCCCATCTTAAAAGTATATAATCAGTCACTCCTTACACCCAATGCAGCTCTTTCTGCCACGGGTTCTGTCCCCGTGCTTTAATAAAACCACATTTTTTGCACCAAAGACATCTCAAGAATTCTTTCTTGACTGTTCGCTCCAGGATCCCAACATTTCATACCAAAGGTGCCAGCAGATTTGATCCCCCCAGGGAAGACTGTCCTCACGGGAGAGTGAGCTCTGACCTCCGCCCTTCCTGTAAGGACATCGGTCCCACTGGGGACGCACCATGCCCATGGCCTCATCTAATGCTGTCCCAAAGGCCCCACGCCCAACAGCATCACACCACGGGCGAGGGCTCCAGCATGTGGACCAGGGACGCGGCTCAGTCCTCGGCACAAAGCTCCCAAAAGCAGGGCTTGTGTTTCTCTCATTCACGCCTCGTGAAGATTCTGAGTCAGATTTCACTGTCCAGCTTCTGCCGTGGGCCGGCACAGCTTCAGTTCAGGGACAGAAAGGGGCAAGGGCTTTCAGGGCTCGCTCTGAGCCTTGTACCCCCGGCCCTGTGCAGATGTGGCTGCACTGGCTGGTGGGTCACATGTCACCACCTGGCCTTCTGTTCAAACATGTGGTGCAGCAACTCTTCTGGCAGTAGAAGTCTTCAAATGGGCTCTTCACAGCATGAGTATGTAACTTCAGCCTACATTCTCCAGCCAAGTTCAGAGCATGCTCTCAAGATCAGTGGCTGGGTTCTCCAGGGTAAGGTTATTACTTGTTTAGAAACAGATGCACCCTCTCCTGGCCACATAGCATCCACTCCTTCCTGTAGTGAAAGGACTAATCTCCAAGCGGATTAACTCACTTGATTCCTTGTGGACACTGGGTCCTTTGTTAACACGGCTCCATCCTGTGCTGTTATAAAGCCACTGACTCTAAGTAGCCCTGTGGTGAGAACCTGCCATTTGTCAAAGGGTGTAGGTATTGGGGTCAGGGGGCTCAGAGCTGCATGGGTGCCTGCCCCCTCCCTTGCCTGGGGGGTGCTAAAGAGCTCACCAACGGCATGGGTGCTGCCCATCGACTCCTTGAGGAAGCAGAGAGAGCCCAGGGGCAAAGGAAACGGAGAGGAGGCAGTGCGTTCAAGTCAGGAAGGGCCTGCGGGCCGGCGGGGGATTTCTCAGCGCACACTCATGCCAGGTGCACTTCTGCGGACAGAGGCCACTTGCTGTCTGACCAACCCCACCCATCAGGGCGCCCCAGTTTCCTGGAGTCCATGGCAGACCGCCATGCTGCAGGCCAAGCTGCTGTCACCTGGCAGCTCGGTCATCAGAAAATGGTTCCAGGCTTTTCTTTTCCTTTTGCCCCAGGAAAGATCTAGTGTACCACCCCTTGACTAATCACTGTGGGCAAATGGGGGCAGTAAAGGGCTTCAGCAAAGCTTCTGTCCTGATACCTGCTTTCCTTCTCCTTTGTAGCTAGCAGGGAGGACCCCATGTCACATCTCACATATTGGCCTCCCCAGCACCTGCATCAACACTGTCCTCAGACGTGTAGTATGGACCTGTCATCCTCAACCTGGGGGCTCTTCTCAGCCTGATGCTGTTCCCTACGGGATCAGTGATCTTGTCCAGTCTGAAACATTTTGTTCCCTGGTTCATGGATAGCCCGCCGTGCCTGGCCTCCTCCTGTCTCCCTGAAGTCTTCTCTTCCCCCCCGCGCCCTGGCTGGGATATACTTAGGCTCTGCCCCTGCTTCTGCTCTCTTCCCCAACACCCTTCCATGCAATCTCATTTACTTGACAAGTTCACCTGCCTCTTGGTTGACTGATCTCACATCTCTGGGCTTTCTCGAGTGATTCCATACAGACAGATGTTCTCTTCAGAAGACATCCTGATACTGTACCTGCCCATCAAAGAGGACTTAACACCATCCTTCTCAAACTCTTCTAAAAACTGGAAGAGAGGACACTTCTGAACACATTTCAGGAGACCAGCATTATCCTGAAAACAAGGCCAGACAAAGATACCACGAGAAAACTACAGTCCAACATTCCTCATGAATATAGAGGTAAACGCCCTCAACAAAATACTAGCAAACCAAATCCAACTGTACGTAAAAAGGATTAAACTCCATCACTAAATGGAATTTATCAGGAACATAAGGTTGGTTCAACATATGGAAGCCAATCAATGTAATACACCATATTAGTAGAATAAAGGGAAAAAAACCCCACAGGCATCTCCATACAGAGAAGGCATTTGAAAAACTCAACACGCTTTCATGATTTAAAAAAAAAAAAAAACCCACGCACGCAGGTTAAAAATAGAAGGCATGATAAAGGGCATTTACCAAAAAATCCGCTGCTAACATTATACTCAATGGTAAAAGACTGAAAGCTTCCCCCCAAAGATCAGAAATGAGACAAGGATACCTCTTCCCACCACTGCTATTCAACACTGTAAGTCCTAGCCACAGCAATTAAGCAAGAAAAAGAAATAAGCATATCAAAATCGGAAAAGAAGAAGCAAAACTATTTCTATTTTCAGATGACACGATTCCATATATAGAAAGCCCCAAATAATCTACAAAAAGCTATGAGAATAAACAGATTCAACATAATTTTAAGGGTCCATTGAAAAAGAAGTGACTTGTGTTTCTATATGCCATCAACGAATAACCCAAAACGAAAATTCAGAAAACAATGCCACTTGTAGTAGCACCTGAAAGAATAAAATACTTGGGAATAAATTCAACCAAGAGAAGGAAAGATATGTATGCTGGAAGCCACAATGTATTGCTGAAAGAATTAAAGAAGAAATCCATTTTAATGGATTGGAAGAAAGTATTGTAAAGATGGAATACTTCTCAAAGTGATTTACAAACTCAGTACAACCCCTATCTCACACACACACACACACACACACACACACACACACACAAATTACGAAAATTTCAATGTCCTTTTTGGCAGAAATGGAAAAGCCAATGTTCAAATTCATATGGAATAGTAAGGGATCTCGAATATCCAAAATAGTATTGAAAAAGAAGAACAGGTTCAAAAATTCACACTTTCCAATATCAAAACTGATTACAAAGCTATAGTAATTAAAACAGTGCACACCTAGACCTGTAGACCAATGGAATTGAACCGAGAGCCCAGAAATAAGCCCAAACACCTAGGACCAACTTATTTACAATGAGGGTGTCAAGACCATTCACATGGGTTAAATACTGTCTTCAACTAACGGTGCCGGGGCAGCTGGGTAATCGCAAGTGAAAGAGTGAATTTGGACCCCCAGCTCACTCTATATTAAAAAATTAACTCAAAATGATTCAATGACTTAAAAATAACAGCTAAAACTTACAGAAGTATTAGGAAGAAGCTGAAGGAGATCTTCAAAACCTCAAATTTGTCAGTGGATTCTTGGGTTTGACACTAAAGCCCTGGCAACAGAGGAGATGCTGATACACAGACGTGTGTATAAAGACCTCTGATGACTCACAAGCATCAAGACAAACAGTTCAGTTCTTAAAACGGGCCTAGGACTTGACCAGACATTTCTCCAAAGAAGATATATAAATGGCAACATGCACAGAAAAAGAACTAGAACATCATTAGTCATTAAAGAAATACAAATCAAAAGCACAATGAGCTACTTCACACCCCTGAGGCTGGTTACGATTGTTTTAGTGGGAAAAGGTAGACGTGTGCAGGAACCGGGACCCTCAGCCACTCCTTATAGGGTGCAGCATAGAGCAGCTGCTGTTTGGTGGTTCCTCAAGCGACAGAATTATCCTATGACCGAGCAAGTCAGCTCCTGGGTATCCAACCAAGAAAAGCAAAATATCCACATGACATCCACCCGGAAACCTGCACACGAATGTTCCCAGCAGGACTATGCACAGCAGCCACAAGGTGGAAGCCACCTAAACGTCCATCAACAGTTCAATAACCTCTTGGTTTAACCAACAGAATGTTATTCATCTGTAAGAAGGAACAAGGCACTGACCCCTGATACATCTTGGATAAGCCTTGAAAACATTACACTCAGTGAAAGAAGCCAAACATAAGTTTGCATATTCTATATTATATGCTGCCTTTTATATGAAATACCCAGAAGCAGTAAATCCACAAAGACAGAATGCAGATTGGTGGTTAGCCAGGGATGGGGAGGTGGATGGGAGAGAATGAGGACTGATTACTTGATGGTTACAAGGTGTTTTTCTGGGCTAAGTGTTGTGAAAATGTTTTAAAACTAGAGAGAGTGGGTGTTTGCACAAGACAGTGAATGCATTCAATGCCACTGAATTGTGTACTTTAACATAGTTGTTACGTGAATTTTACATCAATAAAATATACATAAGGGGCGCTTGGGTGGCTCAGTCGGTTAGGGTCAGTCAGACTTCAGCTCAGATCACACGTCAAGGTTCGTGGGTTCGAGCCCCACTTTGGCTCTGTGCTGTCAGCACAGAGCCAGCTTCAGATCCTCTGCCTCCTCTCTCTCTGCCCCTCCCTCCCCACTCACTCTCTTTCAAAAATAAATAAACATTAAATAATACATACGCATAAAATGGGAAGAGTATATTTATGAGTGAACCTGTCTTTACATTTGCAAAGGTAAGTAACTGAGAACATTTCAGCTTCCTGACCAAACAGCTCACTCCACTTCCCCCCGTGGCTTCCTGTTCTTGTCCTGCTTTGGGTCAGGATCTCCAGGGACCCACTGGGCCCTAAGGCTGAGGTTTGTTGACGGCTCCCACCTTCTGAATCTGTCGCAGGAACCCTGAGCGGCACCTGACCACCACACCCGTGCCTTCTCTGCATCTTCACAAGCTTGGGGCCAAAGTTAGGGCTGCGGGAGGCTTGTGAGTCCTGTCTGACAAAACACCACCTGTGACCTGTAGAGACGAACGTCACGCCCGCAGGACATCGTGTCCTTGACCAGGGCCCAGGATACAGCTCCAGGTCGCCTGCTGGTGAGGCTGGAGGCTTGGAGGGTTCTGGCCACGAGCGGGGTCAGCTGCTGGCTGGCGTGGCTGCAGCAGAGAGGACAGTGCTCCAGCGCAGGCTCCGGGCACCGTGGGCCCCAGCCCACCCCTCCCCGCCCCGGCCCAGGGGGACCAAAGTAAGGGGCAGCGATGACTCAGTTCGCAGATCTGGGTGAGCCTGGGTTTGCCGGTTCCCAAGGCAGGAACAGTGACACACAGGCCCTTGTTTCACGGCCGTGGCTCTGACACTTTCCCGCCAGCACTGCGAGCATCCCAGGAGAGTCCTTCCACGGACCCCCGGGAGGTGTGTGCATGTGGCCCATGAGACAGTGGCCCGGCACTGCTCCCCTGAGGCCCGTTCCCTGAGCCTGTGCAGCAACCCACAAAAACTGTGAGGCACTTGGAAGAAGGACGGCCACGTTCCTCCACACGTTTCGAAACGTTAGCTCTAATTGTGGCCCCGAGTAGTTAAAGCGGAACTTTTGTTTACTCTTTTCAGAGGTGATGACTCGGCACGTCTTCCCAGCCAGGAGTGCGCCCAGCACTGCTCCCTGGCCTCTGCACGGTAGACACCGAGACTCTAACCTTGGAGAAGGTGGCCACGTTCCTTGCCCGTGAGGCTGGGGAGTTTTGTTTTCATGGCTCGTCAAGGGGGCTGAGCCAGGGAAGAAAGTTTGTGGTGGATGCAGCGACCAGCCAGGCCATGTGTCTGCAGAGGGGGAGGGGGGCGGGCCAGCCCTGCAGAGAGGCTCTGATTCCTCCCCTCACAGACGGGGCCTGGAAGCTGATTCTGTGAGTCCCGGAGAAGCCATGCCTGGCTCTCTGCAGCCACTCGGAGACCATGAAGGCCCCAGAACGCCTCTCAGCTCCGGGTCCTCATCGGCCAAGTGGACCCAGGACGCCCAGCCGCCTTCAGGGAGCGGTCGGCACGAGTGAGCTCTCCTTCCCGGATGGGAAGGCACCCTGGGAGAGCGAGAATGACCTCTAACGCTGACACCGAGTGTCACGTTTCCTAGGTCACCGTGCCCCGGTGCTCTGTCCAAGACGGGAAACGGCCTGGTGCCAGAGAGAAAGCCAGCATTTGGTTAGGGAGATGTCCAGGGCCGTACCTAGGCCAAGGTCAGAGGAAGCTAAGCCCTGCATACATTGGCCAGAATCGCCAGGCTCCATCAAGTCACACCATAGCCCTGGAGGGCACGGATGCTGACAGCTGTCCATCTTCCCCTCATCAATCCGGCTCGTGTCCCTCCAAAGGGGAGCCAAGTTTCCTGCTCCCGGAGGGACCCCCCGAGCCCGGCTGGGGCAGCATCAGCAGAGTGGAATTACACGGAGGAATATCCAGCCAGGGATTCCGATCCCAGAGGGGGTTTCTGGGCATTTTCTATCACGTAGTTGCATGGGGAACCCTAGCGGCCTCATGTTGGGCTGTGTGGCCCCCGCCCCCCAGCAAGGTAGGCAGCTGCCTCCCTTCTCTGGGAGCCACCAGAAAACTCCCCAGAAAGCTGGCCTTACCTGGGAAGAACCTCGCTGCATGTGTCCCAGGGCCATCAGGTTAAGTGACTCGTACCAGGAGCAACATCGCAGGCTTACAAATGCACAGTCCCTCAAATTAGGCGGGCAGGAAACCGGGACCCAGAGATCAGTGGTTCTCTCCCAAACGCCAGCAAGGTGGACCTTAGTGCGGTGTGCCATGTGGGGCTCTCTTCCTCTGAGTCGGGGCTCCCACACTGTACAGAGTTTCTGAATCGATGGACTCTCCGATTCAGGAGCCCAGGAAGGGCCTGAGAACCTGCATTTGTAACAGCACCCCCCAGGAGGCACTGCTGGCTCAGGAACTCCACTTTGAGAAAGTTGCTCATCTAGAGCAACATATCTGTTGTGTATTGATCGACTATCGATCGTTTCTGTTGAAATATGCCGCATGGAAGGCTGCTGGATGCCGCAGATGCCCAGCTGGGGACCCCGCGGATGCCCAGCCGCCCAGGCCCCTCTTGGCCCGCAAGTTGCCTTTCACCTGAGCCTCTGTGCAGACAGAACCAAACCGTGCACTTTCAGGTGTGGTGTCTTCCCTTCACCGCCCCGTCCGTGAGATCCCCTGAGTTCGTCGTCTGTCGTGGTCGGACAGATTCTGCTGTGCAGGCGGGACGCCGTCGTGTCTCCTTTCTCCAGCATGGGAAGGTTTGGGATGGTCCACGTAGGACGGTGAGGCCTTAGCTGTGTGAGAGGCAGTGGAGACGAGGACACAGCCACCCCCGAAGGAGACGTCCGCCCCTGTTGTGGGGAATCCCTACCGGTGGGCGGGAGCGCTCCCCGTGAACCGCTTAATTTGGTCCCCACCAGTCTTTTACTCTTTCCACATCACCTCCCCAAAATGACACAAAGTGACACATGGGTCACTGGCACTGTGTCCACTCAGCTTTCGTCAGTCACTCAAAACAGAGCTAAACTTGGGAGCTGACATCCTTTCCCCAGAGGGGACATCTTCCTTAAGGAATTCGTTCTCTTGGCCTCAATACCTCTCATTACAATCGGGTGTGATTTGTTGTTTTTAAACATTTGCAGCTTTATTGAGATCTATTTGCAGGACAAGAAAACTCATCGTTAAGATGTAAAGTTGGCATAATATGACATAGAGACACGCCCACAAAATCATTACTATAATCGTGTGATCATGAACCTGTCCCCCCTCCCATGCTCTGTCCACCCCTCCATGCCCAGGCATCACTGACGTTTCTGTCACTATAGGAGAATTCGCATGTTGTGGAATTTTTCACACGTGGAACGATACATGGCACACACTCCCATTGTCTGACCTTGTTCAAGCTGCATGATCATTTTCAGGTGAACCTAATGATTCACCCCTTTGTAGTGCTGAGCAGAGCTCTGCTGTGTGAATACGTCATAATTTGTTCACCTGCTGGTGGACGTTTGGGCTGTTTCTGGATTTGGGCTGTTAGAAGTAAAGCAGTCATGAACATTCATGATCCAGGAATGTCTGGATCATATGATCCTAGGTTTAATTTTTTAAGAAGCTACCCAAGTATTTTCCAAAGTGGTTTTATGATTTCACAGCGTCTCGGAGTTCCAGGTGCTCTGCCCATCGGCCAAGTCCGGGCGGCCGGGAAGCCTTGTTTTAGCTGCTCTGGTTGGTATGTGGGGTTCTCGTTATGGTGACAACTTGCATTTTCCCGGTGACCTAATGGCGTGCATCTTTCTGTGTGCTTCTTGGCCATCCACATATCATCTTTGATGAAGTATCCATTCAAATCTTCTGCCTGTTTTTTAAATGAATTGTCTTCTTCTTATTGAGTTGAAAGAATTATTTACAAATTCTGGGTAAAACTCTTGTGTCGCATACATGTCTTGCAAATATTTTCTCCTGCGCTTTTGCTTGCCATTTCATTTTCTCTAGTGTCTTCTGAACGTCAATACTTTCAGATTGATGAAATTTAATTTATTGATGGTGATCACATAGCTTGAACTTCTGTGTTATGTTTTGGAAATCTTTCCCAAACTAAAGGTAACCACAGTTTTATCTTATATTTCTACTCTAAGTTTTATTGTTATGGTTCACACACTTAGATTTATGATCTCTTTCAAGTTAATGTTTCTATGTAATGTGAGGCAAGAGTTTAGGGGATTTTTCTTTGTTTTGTTTTGTTTTGTTGCACATGCATGTCCAAGTGACACGGCATCACTTATTAAGAGAGTGTCCTTTCCCACTGAATTGCCTTGGCACCTTTCTGAAAACCCAGCTGACCGTGTCTGAGTGGGGCCATTCCCGGGACCCGTGGTCTGTGCCTCTGACCCATTAGCCCCTGTTGCTGGTTTCTGTCACCTCATTAATAAGCCTTGAGATCAAGTTACATAAATTCTCTGACTTCCTTCTTTTTTCATGTTCACTTAGGTTACTTTAAGTGCTTTGCATTTAAAATCATTTACTTTAGGGGCGCCCGGGTGGCTTAGTCGGTTGAGCGTCCGACTTTCGCTTAGGTCATGATCTCGCGGTTCGTGGGTTCGAGCCCCACGTCGGGCTCTGTGCTGGCTGCCAGCTCAGAGCCTGGAGCCTGTTTCAGTCTGTGACCCCTCTCTCTGACCCTCCCCTGCTCACACTGTCTCTCTCTCTCCTAGAAATAAATAAAAACATTAAAAAAAATAAAAATAAAAAAATAAAATCATTTACTTTAAATGATTTGCAAATTGTGGGATTTATCCTTATTCTAAAGATAAACCTTAGAATTAGCTTGTCAATTTCTCCTTTAAAAAACCCTGCAAGGATCCTGATAGGAACTGTGTTGATTCCAGAGATTAATCTGGGGAAATTGGCATTTTAACAATTTTAACAATATTGAGTCTTCCCTGCCATGAATACCATATTTCTTCATGTATGTAGGTCTTCCTCAATTTCTCTCAGCAGTGTTTTTAAATTTCACTATAATATCTCTTGTTAAATTCATTTCTAAGTATTTGTATTTTTAACTTTGAATGTGAACTAATTATAACTTCACAACAAGCTACAAAATAGTACAGAAAGACTCCACATACCCCTCAATGGTGGAAATTTGCATAATGACGATAAGTTGTCAAAACCAATAACTCGATGTTGGCACAACACAATTGACTAGCTAGTGGCATTTGGGTGACTTTAGACGGACAGTTATTCGGATATGTCACTGTGCAGTGATCCTGTGATGCAGAGATTCCTGAAGCCACAGCTACATTCAAGGCACAAAACTGTCTGGTCACACAGAGGACTCCTGCGCCCTGTGCCTAACCCCTGGGAACCCCGCTTCTTCTCCATCTCCTGCCTCTCCCCTAACCGCTGCGACCTCAGTTTCTTCTCCATCTCCATACCTCATCATTTCAGGAACATTATGTAAACGGAATATTGTACAACCTTTGAGGCCGACCCTTCGAGCCAGCACGAGACCCTTGAAGGTCCGTCCCACTGTGTGCCTTCAGTATTTACTTCCTGTTCATTACCGAGTGGCCTCACTTCTGAGGCTGCCAATAGTTTGCGTAGCTACTGCAGGATATCACGGGTGCTTCCAGAATTTTTTTAGCACGAATGAAGCTGCCATGACCACTTGTGTATAGTTGCGTGTGGATATAGAGTTTCATTGCTCTAAGATAAACGGCCAGGAGTGCATCGCGAGATTGGCTTGTGGACACACGTTTCATATTTTCGGGTACCTGGAGAAGACAGGGTGGAGCACTGGACCTGCTCAATATCTTTATGGGGCAAAGCCAGGGCTGTCTCCCTGGATGCACGCACACAAATAATTGAACAGAGAACATCATCTATGTAAATCCATTTGTTTGGGGCAGGCAAAGATTTCTTAGAAGACAAAAAGCATGAAACAAAAATTTTAATGGATAAATTTGCCTTCACAGAAGTTAAGAGCAAAAACTTGTGCTCTTCGAAGGACATTACTAAGAAAAAGAAGAGGCAAATCACATAAAGATACACGACTATGCAATCCATCTGTCTCACTGACAGATGTTTACCCAAGCCAGAGTCAGCAGCACGATGTGTGCACAAAGCCATACTTGTGACAGATGCCACCACAACAGCCCCCCTACTTGGCGAACACACGTGCACCCTGCAGCGAGCCACACGAGGGAGTACATTCAACAATAAAAAGAAAGCAAATGTGTGCAGTTGCGTGGATGATCTCAAAATGAGTCCATACTGTACGATCCCAATCATACAAAATTCACATCGCATGAACTGCTCTCTGGTGACAAGGGCCGATGACTGGGTCCTGGGGTCAGCGGAGGTGGGTGGGTTGCAGCCCTTGGGAGGGTGGAAATGCTCATTACCTCACAACGATGGCTTCCTAAGCGTATGCCCGTGTCCAAATCTAATCAAATTACTTTACTTTTAATTCAATAAAGAAACAAATACTTTAAAAGCCCACATCCCCGGGCCCTCTGTGGTCAGTGCGGGCAGGCCAACGTCCCTCCTAGAGCTGCTTGGGGTGAGGTGTCCTCGAGGTGCCATGGGCCCTTCCTTCAGGGCACCACCTGCCACCAATCCACCCCCCCACCCCCCCAACCGGCTGCTACTTTGGGATAGGACATCTCCTTCTTGCCTGGCATTCAAGACCCTTGCAGCCTGGTGCTAACCTGACATTTCAGCCTAATCTCCATCTGCTCCCTGGCTGACCCGCGGCACATCCAGTGCAACCTCCTGGGGCCCCACAGACCTGCCCCCTCTGGCTGGGGTGCACCTGTCTGCACCCTACCTTCCCACACACCCCTTGGGGTCCGCACCACACCCCACCTCAGGTGACCCAGTGAAGTTCACAGGTCCCGACGGGCTCACATGTGAACTAACTGAAAACTAAGTAATTGGCAATATGGGAGCACTGGCCAGGTACCCTGGTTGAAGGTCTCCAGAAACCAGCTGGGGGGCGGGGGGCTGGAGGAGGAGGAGCCCACATCCTAGGATGGGCCTGGGTCTCAGGGACCTCCAAGTAAGGACAGGGCATGGTCCCCGCGGGGAAACATCTTTGAAGAAAATCGACTGCAGCTCTTCCTTCCAAGCAAGTCCGAGGAACCAGGGCCTTCTTTGCCTATAGGGCCGGCTCCTTGGAGTCGGACCTCACAAGAGACCTTACAACCCTCCTCTTGCCACGGACAGCCAGCCTCCCTGGGGTCTGGCCTGGCCCTCAACACCTCAGCCCCCAGCGTCATCAGCTGGCCTGGAAGCCTTCCTCAGCCCCAGGCTGACTTGGCCGGTGTGTGTGTTTAAGCAGCAAACGTTTGGCCGAGGCCTGTCTGCCGTGACATGCGGCCTGGCCGGGCCAGGACAAACAGTGTGCTGGGCCGGCCTCTGGTCCACGCCGCCCCTCTGATCTCCCAGCCTTAGCTTTTGTTGGATTTCAAATCGTCCCCTAAACACCTCTCAGAGTACGAAGGCCCTCCTCTTCGGTGAGGAAGAAACTGGTGGCGTGGGTCCCCTGACATCTGTCTCTCGGCAGCAACCCACCTTCCAGCTTTCTCGTTCCCATGGTAACCACTGTTTGGGGGTAAACTGTGCCGTGCCCTCCAGGTTCCTGGGCAGGCGACAGCGGCCAGTGGCGAGGAATGCGTGTTCGCTTTCACGTCTTCCTCTTCTCTGCTCTGGACCATCAGACCCTGGCGGGACGCCGGGCACAAAACAGGGGCTGCCCCGACTCCGCGGTGAACACCGTGCCGGCTTCCTGCCAGGCTCCGAGCCACGAGTCTGCTAAATGCAGTGACTCCATAAACTGTGCTGACAGCCCGAAAGTCTTGTGAGAAATACACAGGCCACATTCTGTCGTAGGGCCCGGAGTTGTGCGGGCCCCAGCTGACGGCAGACGCAGGGTCCATCGCGTGTGATCCCTGTGATGGAAAGGCAGACATACCCTTAGGAGCCAAGAAATGCGATTCCTCCAGGGGCCAGCCCGGTGGGCAAGCCTGGTTCCTAAGTGGGAAGTCACCGAGGTGCACGCACTGGGCCTGGCCCAGAGGGGGTGAGCAGCGGCACAGGGTGTGGGCAGCCCCTGTGGGCACCCCAAGACCCCAGCTGGAATCCGGCCCACATCCCGGCCACGGTGCCTGCCCACCACGCAGTCTCAGGTAAGCTCTGCTCTCTTGTTTTTGTGACAGTGCCCGTGCCTGAGGCCCGTCTGCTGCAGAAGCCCCAGACTCACGACCGGGGGGTAACCTAACGGCTTCTCCTGCGCAGAGATGGCCTGTGGCCTGCTGTGACATAGTACGTGGACCGACCAGCTGAACACAACACCCACTGTTGTCCTACAAATCTGGAGTCTCCTAACCCTAACCCTAACCCTAACCCTAAGCCCCAGGCAGTGTCTTCTGTGTCCCTCTGCCTCTCGCCAGCCTGCCTCTCTCACGAGGCCCCCAGGGTCACCACCCAGGACAATCTCTCACCTAAGACTCCTACCTTCACCCCACCCTCCAAGCCCTTTTACCAGTGGTGGGGACACGCCCACAGGTCCGTGGACAGGATATGGATGTCTGGAGGGAGGTGAGCTCTCTGCGGGCATCACCGAGGTCGGGGCCTTCCGCACTCCCATCTGGACCTGCACACGCCTCTACGTCTTGGCTCAAACATCCCTGCTGGCAGCACCTCTTCCAAGTAGTCTTTGCCTGGCTGGCCCCGCTCCCCTCACAGCAGGAAGCCTTCCTGAACTTGCCCTGTGCCCCCGGAGCCATGATGGGTCACCTTTCAGGACAGCCCGGGTTCGCTACCCAGAACAAGGGTGGAGACGTGCCAGAGAGAATCCTGGGCCGAAGCCTTGAGGCTGCCTCTGTTGTTTGTTTACCTGTGAAATGGACGTAAATACCAGTCTTAGCCCCCAGAGTGAGGGAGGGGTCAGGCCCTGAGTGACCCCATGGCCTGGGGTCCCAGGTTCCTTTTGATGTGCTGTGTGTCTTGGGCCAGTGTACTGACCTCTCTGTGGCCAGCCTGTCATCTGCAAAACAGAGCTAACGACAATACCTGAATCTGCAGCTTTACACAAGGACCAGGCAGGTCACAGGTCTGAAGTCTTGAAAGTGTTCAAGGCAGCTCATGGTAAAAGGGATTAGCTGGGCTCATAGAGAAACCAGGTGCCGGGCAGAGAGGCCTGGGGTGGGTGCTGCAGACCTTGTGAGCCAGCCCCAGACGGCCAGTGAGAACCAGGCGGGGCCGGTGGCCCCAGAGCCGCCTGGAGCCCTCGCGCAGCAGGGGCCGCAGCCCAGACGCACAGCTGCTTTCTGCCAGCCGGCGCCTCCTGGTTCCTGCCTGGCCTGCGAAGGGTTCGCGGTGTGTGAGGCCGAGGGGTCTGGGCCCAACCCACAGACCTGGAGACCTGGGAGGTGCTGGCCGTCCAGGGCAGGGACAGCTGCTCCTGGGCAAAGAACGAGGCCGGCTCCAGGTGCCCCCAACCCCCAGATAAGCTGCCCGAAGCAGAAGACCCTCCTCTTTCCAACTTTCTCTCAGAAAACGTGGGCTGGGACTCCGCCAGTCAGGCACGTCCTTAGAGAAGAAGGGTGTCCCGCGCCAGGCCCGCACTGCCTCCGCCGGGCACACGCTCCTCCCCCGCAGGAGTGATGTGCGTCCTGGTCCGAAGGCGCAGGTGACGCGCCACCGTTCCCAGGAAACTGGAGACGGCAGCTTGCCCCTCGCAGTGGCCTGAGAACACGCTGGGCCCAGCACTGTCTGCACTTGAGAACTTTGCCCCGTTCCTCCCTTCCCCTTCTGCTGCGGGCACCCTGTGTCCCCGCCGGCCGGCCTGGAGAGAGAGGTTTGCCGCCGCCCCTCACCAAGTCCCCAGTCAGGATGTTTTCTCCTACGATCAATTTTTATTTAATTTTTTTGATGTTTATTTATTTTTGAGAGAAAGTGAGAGAGAAAGAGAGAGGGAGAGTGAGAGGGCGCACACGAGCAAGCAGGGGAGGGGCAGAGAGAGAGACACGGAACCTGAAGCAGCTCCAGGCTCTGGGCTGTCAGCACAGAGCCCGATGTGGGGCTCGAACCACGAACTATGAGATCATGACCTGAGCCAAAGCCGGACGCTAAACGGACGGAGACCCCCAGACTCCCTCTCCTACGATCTTATCTTCTCCTTGAACTTTCACTTTTGAGTGGGACCCAGGTCCTTGGAGAGGCGGCTGGCTCAGTACTTGCTGGGGCAGGGAAATTCAAGGTGAGCCTGGACTGTCCTACGGGGCTGGAAAACCAAGAAATGCTCCCGAATTTAATTCATTAGAAAAGTGAGAGCTTGTTGAAGGACACAGGGCACAGCATGGGGGCGCTTCCGTGGCCACGAAGGGACCCGGCAAGCAGCCACACACGTGAAGCCAGCCTGGGGACGGAACGCCTGTGCCTGAGCCCATGTGGAGGGGTGAGCACGTGGATGCCCCTTCGTTCCGTCAGCGGGAGCCGGTGGGAGGTAGAAGCAGGGAAGCCCCAGCGCTGCCCGCTCAGCCGCCACCGGGCGCGACAACCAGAGTGGAGAGTTTGCCAGGACTCGGAATTTGTGCCCCAAGAAGACGCGTGGCTTCAGCACGAGACTCTGCATGCAGACAGCCACCTTGACCGGCGCTCGCGGCCGACCTCGCAGCGAAGTCCTCGCCCCCCCCACCCCCACCCCCCCGCCGCCCCCCGGCTCTCTGGCACCAACCACGGGGCAGGCTTGCCGCCAGGGCCATCCTGAGCCATGTCAGGTTTCAGGCTCTGGTGTAGGGAAGCTCCTTCCACCGAGCTGGGCTCAGCTGCCACCCTGGTAGTGCAGAGCGAAGCAGCCCGAAACAGCAGATGCTTCCGCGGCACCAGCATCCCGCCGCGCCTGCCTGAGGAGGCCCTGGTCCTCGGGTGTGTCTCACACGGCAGGTTGCAGCTGCTTCGACACCCACCACCTCCCTCCACGCGCCCTCCGGATGGCCAGCACTGGCAGAGGGTTTTAGTTTTCACTGTGCTAATAGTGTATGTGCTTGAGCTGGGTGTGACCCTCCAGCACGGGACTGGGCCCTCCAGTGTGCGATAGGGCCCTGTGGGGACCGCAGGCAGGTGGCCCTCACCTAGATACTACCTGGCTCATGTGACTTGTGGTCCACTAAAGCCATAGGATTTTCTTTCTATGAACTTCTGCCAAGTCAAGGTCCCCAGGCTGGTTTCACATAAAGCAAAGTATAGATGATTCATCTATGTGATGTTTAGTCGCGGGCTCACCCACTTATCTATTGAGAGATCTAGAATCTTGAGTCTGCTTTGACCCTCTCTTCCATACTTCAGAAAATTTATGTAGCTTGTCAGCCCTGTGCCGTCCATGGACAGGCCAAGAGCTAGTGCAGAACGCAGGGACAGCCACGGGCACCACCCCAAGGCCAACATTTGCTGACTAGTCCATACTCAGAGGACAATTCATCCCTAGGGTCCAGTTCCCTGCACAGTGGCCCAGAGTGCAGGGTGCAAGCCCACTGCTACGTGCTTATTACGGGCACATGCTCACAAGGTTGAAGATGCTCACAGAACTTGACACTCATCGCCAAGACATTTCCACTTTACCCTACAAAAGCCGTGGTGCCGCACAGGCCAGCTCCTCCCCGGGAGTCTGCCTGGTGCTCTGGCAGAGACCCTGCAGGTGCTCAGTGAACACACAAGAGAATGAGCATCTCAGGAGTGTGGAGCATGGAGGGAAGGCACGCACATCCCTCTGGGATCACAGGATCGGTGTGGCTCCCACAGTTTAGACAGGATCAGGCAGTCCTCATGTCCACAGTGTGGCGGGCCCGTTCTGAGATGGGCATCCTGAACACTGGGTGCTGAGCCGCACTCCACCGTGTATGATAGACAGAGCCCTCTCCCAGGGGGCCGCCGGTTCCAAGGGGTGGTCTGGGCAGGCAGCTGGCTCGGGGCGTCAGCAGGGTGGTTAGCTGGCTATTGGGATCAGCTGGGTTACATGGTCACTGCTGGGTGGTCAGCTGGGTCAGGTGCTCAGCTGGGTCAGGTGCTCAGCTGGGTTAGGTCGCTGGGCTCGCTGGCTCCGTGCTGAATGAACGCCCAGTGTGGCCAGTATGTGTCTGAGGCTGCTGTGCTGCATGCTGTCTGGGAAGAAGTTTAATCCAGAGTGTGATTCCCACAGAAATTCCCAGATCTGTGGGCCCTTCAGTAGGAAGTCCACTGGGAAGGGTGGCACGTGCTGAGAAATCATCCAGCAGCCGGGCTGTCTGGGAGCTAATCAGCCATAACACCCAGTGCCCTTTCACCAGCGGGCCGCTGGGTGGCCTCAGTGACACCAGGGCTGCAACACCCTGAGCTATTCTGGTGAAAACAGGGGGCCTGCTTTGTGGCTGTGCGCCCCAGGCCAGGGCAGAGGCAGGACGAGGAGGGGCAGAGACCTCAAGGCCAGGCAGACACTGATGGGGTCTCAGTGTGTGCACATCTATGTGTGCACTCGTGTGCGTGCACCTCCATGCGTGCACTCACTCAGTGCGTGCACATCCACGGGTGTACTCGCTTAGAGTGTGCATATCCACGCGTGCACTAGCTCAGTGTGTGCACATCTGCGTGCATCTATACATGCACTTGCCTGTGTGCACATCCATGCATACACTAGGTGTGTGTGCACACCCATGCGTGCACTTGCTCAGTGTGTGCACATCCACGTGTGCACTTGCGTGGGTGCGGGGGCGCGTTCTCTGGAGAAGGACAAGGGCATTGCTGATTGACTGAGTCATAAGAACAGGTGAGGAAACCGCTGGACGTGAGGGGCAGGGCTCTGTGCTCAGAGCAGGGTGCATGGGAAGCCCTGTCCCTTAATGCTCCAGGCACTCCTCCCTCCACAGCCCTGGGCAAGCAGAAAGCAGGGGTGTTTGCTGGGCGGGAGCCCGTGAGCCTAGAGCACCAACCAGGGTGGGTCCGTGGTGCAGCCCCTGAGAACCCCGAATCCCCAGCCAGACAGGGTGGGGCTCCGACACTGCCCCCAGCAGGAGTAGGGCAGATGGTGGCCGAGGTTTTATCCCTGCCTCGTGTGGTCACCAAGGGTTTGGCAGATGGCTCCTTGGGTAGCAGGGAGCTCAGAGTCCGATAGACCTGTTTGCTCACCCAAGGTAATGGGACCCAGGATGAGTGAGGGCTTGCACAGATTCTAGAAGGAGCCAAGAGGGCCCGGGAAAGGCACGTGCATGCGGCCTGGGAACCAGGACTCTGAGAGACGTGCTGAAAGGCCCTGGGCCCCCGCACGTGGGTCTCACGCTGCCACTGCACAGGCCTGTGGGGGAGGCGCTCTGGGGCAGAGCAGGTCCCCGGACAAGAAGCAGGCAGTGGGGCTGTCAGACACCCAGACGTGAGGCCACCTTGGGTACCGCCAGCCGGCAGTCACCGTTGGGAGGGCCCTGGCTCCCTCCCCTCCCCCAGGGGACTGTCTCTGGGAGTCAGCTCTCCACGCCATCTGCACCATCTGCCTGGGACCCGGGACGTGTTGTGCAGGGCCCAGGGGTCAGGGGCATGATTTGTGCCTTCCTGGCTCCTTATCCCATAATTCCGGACTGTGAGCCCTGATCGCTCGCCCTGCCTTTTCCAGGAACCCACGTCAAGCCCTGGCACGCTGGAAGCTCTCTAGGGCAGGGCTCAGGCTGTCTTCCCGTCCCGCTGGGGGACCTGAGGGCACTTCTTATCATTCCGAAGAGCCGGTGTGGGAAACCCAGTGCTGGACAGATGGCATAGGCACCACGTTGCCAAAGGGGCTCCCCTGATTTCCTCAAGAACAAGCAAACCCTGCAGACGACGGCCAGGCACCTGCTGTGGGGGAGGGGCTGGTGATGGGAGGGGCAAAAAAGAACCTGGAACTTAATGTTTCTGGCATTGACCTTACGGATGAACTTGACAGAAGTGTGAGAGCTGAAGCGCGTTCCCACGGGAAACGGAAGAACCTGGCTTAGGTGGTGGCCTCCATCCTGACTCCAGCACTGAGTTCCCCAAACCCCTGCAGCCTTCCGAGCAAGCAGAGTGTCACTTGCTATCCACAAGCACCCCTTTCTCCCACCCGAGCTCCTGGCTCCTGGCCAGGGGAACGTGGCCTCGGGGAGGCTACTGCTTGACCCGATCCCCAGTGGCTGGCAATTGGATCCATCGTGCCTACACCATGAAGATACAAACTGTTGGATGGTGCGGTTCACCAGGCTCTGCCTCGCCGAGCGTGGGAGCCCTGGGGGCTCGCAGCTGCCGCTCTGCAACAAGGGAGCCTGGCGGGACAGAGCCTGTAGCCTGCAGGGTCCGTGCGAGTCCACGCAGCTAGAGCCAGAGTGGGATCGCAGGACAGCCAATGCGTCAGCGTCAGATCAGGAAGTGCTTTGGGACTGCGCGCTCTTGGCTGCCACATGGTGACAGTGTGTGGGAAGGGGAGGTCTCAGCAGAGAGAGGGGGCGCTCTGTCCTGACCTCTGGAGACCCGTTGGAGCTCAGTCCTTTGTGCAGAGAACAGATGTGAGCCACGCTGGGCACGAGCCTTCCCCTCCGTCCTCCAGCGAGGCTTGCGCTGGGTGCGGCGATGGCTCCTTGTGCTTTGGGGCCGGTGCCAGCAGGCTTTGGACCTGGGGAGGCCGTCATAGTCGTGGGCCGGCCAGTGACCCTGCTCACCCTGCACCCCACCTGCTCCGCCAGCACCCGCCGTGTCTGAGGGCTTCACTTCAGCCCCTCCATTCCCAGCCCTGGTTGCTCGCTAACCCTCGGCCAGGGAGCTTCAGTGGCCCCCACGCCATCATGTCTCAAAGTTAGACATTGGCTTGCATTTTGCAAACAAAACCAGCGGCTGAAACAGACACGTGTGTGTCTGAGGAACCAGGGAAATCACATTTCCCAATAATTTATGTAGAAAACCATGCCAAACAGAGACTGGAGCCCAGATTGTAATGGAGGGGTGCCGAGCGGAGCCTGTCCTTCAGCCCAGAGCTGAAACCTCAGGCTGAGGGAAACAGAGTGGGGTGGGGGGTGGGGTGGGGGTCCAAGCCCCTCCTTCAGACCTGTTTCCTGGGGTCGGCGGCCCCGTCCCACATCAGGAAGGAAACGGCACCAGGACAGCATGTACACGTCTCCATGTCAGCAGTCAGAGGCCAGATGGAGGCGGCCAGGCAGGCAAGAGGGGCAGGCAGCGCTGACCGGCTGCTGGCTTTGCAGCCCGGCCTGGGGAACTTCCAGAAGGCTCCTTCCCATGTGCTGTGTGTGGTCAGCCTGAGCAATCCCCCACGATGGAGATTTGCAGTGTGGGGGTCCTCCTGGCGGCAACTGTGCCCCGGCCTGCCCAGACTCTGGGGGTGGGGACTGGGAAATGCGCTCCTCAGGGTCACACAGGAAAGATAAGTGTTTGGAGTGTGACTCAAGGCACGAGTGCACAGGCCCCCATCTCTCCTGAGACTCCACACCTGGCGGCCAGCAGCGGCCCCGGGGCTGCACTGAGGGCCCGTCTGCCAGGCTCAGGTCCAGGAAGACGGACCGCAGTGAGGTTGCTCTGGAGCAACTGAGGTATGACGTGATGGTGCCCAGAGCCGCTTCGCGTGGGGGTGTTTAGACAGACGAGGAGGCACAGGGAGCAGCTTCCCGGGGGACGAATCCAGGGGGTACACACCCGGCAGGGAGGGACGAGGCTGTCTCCCTGGGGGTTCCACCGGCTGTGGGATCAGAGGGAGCGCCCGGTTGTCGCCCTTGTGAGAGGGTCGTGAGGAGCCTGCCTGCGCTGGGTCCCCAGTGACTGACATGGAGGACTGGAGGCCAGCTTGGTGTCCGGACCTGCTTGGTGACATGGAGGGGGCAGAACCAGGACGGGGACTTGGCACCTTTGGAACCTGTGTTCCCTGCCACTGTGGCCTTAGTTTTCTTATCTGTATAATGGGCTTGCCCACTCCCTCTGGGTCTCAAGGCCTTGTGGGAACACTATCCATCTAACCCTGCATCCCAGAGGGCACACTCTCCCACCCCCAGCAGAGGTCACGTTGGTCACAGACCGTCACACTGTGGCCAGGTCCTGGGCCCAGCTGAGCCCAGTGTGACCCAAAAGGAGTTGACAGGCTGCAAACCTGCTGCTCTCTGCACACTGCACCTCCCTGAAAACCTGTCCCTCAACACAAATGGAGGGGAGGCCTTGGGGAAGCCTAAGCCTAATTAGGGCCATGCCCCCCCTCCCTCTCCCCCTCTTCTGCCTTCAAGGCTGCCCTCTGCCTCCCCCTCCTCCCGGGGCACCTCGGTTGGAGTCTCAGGCGCCTGCGTTCTGGGGCCGCAGGCCGCAGGGGGCAGGCGGGAGCTCCAGGCACCAGCACCTTGGCTTCTGCCAGGCTCGGGCCCGCCCTGGGTGCTGGCGGTCTGCTCTCCCTGGAAGCTCCTCACCTCCCAAGGCCGCAGCAGCCCCTGAGTCTCGTGCAGGCCCCTGTCCTCCAGAGCAGGCCCTCCACGTCCCCACGCTGCAGGGGACTGGGGCACCTGGTGACACCAGGCCTCACAAAGGGCCTCAGGATGACCGCACTGTGAGGGAGCTTCACCTGCTGTTTTGTGGAATGAGATATTCCAGGTCATCGCGGGAAGGCTCCGCACGGGATGCGTTTCCACGTGAACCAAGGGTTGTCCTGCCCCGGGAGGCCCCCAGGGTGCTCTCACAGAGGTGCCAGGGACGGGCTGGGAGGGTCCTGCATCATGAGGGCAGGGAAGGCCTGCAGGGAAGCTTGACCCCAGAGCACAGTGTCGGGGTCACGCCTCCAGTCCTGTCCCCGAACACATGACGGCCAACAATGCATTTGCATTGCAACCTCCCCTTTAGTGAATAATGAGAGTTAAAGTTCTCTAATAGTGACGAAGCGACTCGCCATCGCCGCCTCTGGGGCGGTGGCGGTGACCTGCCCGCCCGAGGGCAGAGCTGGTGAGGCGCCACCAGGGGGCGCACTGCGCAAGCGCCTGTCGCGTTCCGGGAGCGGCGGGGGGAGAAGTGCCCGTCGCGCCGGGAGGGGAGGCGGGCGCGCGGCGCTGCGACCCCGCTGTGACCGGCGTCCCTGGGGTCCTTCACGCCCCACCCTCAATTACAAATGGGGCCGAGGATAGATCCCAGCATGTGGGTCGTTCTGGAATTAAGGACTTAAAAACCGGCTTCCGGGGCCTGGTGCGGAGCAGACGCCCGCGCTCTGCTGCTGCGGGACCGCGCGCCGCTTCCACGTCGCGGTGGCCCTGGCTGCGCCCCGGGCGCTGGGGCGCCGACCCCCCGCGGGTCGCTTCTCCAGGTGACCAGTTCGCTTCTGCGGAGCGACGTGTAGATGAGCGGAGATGCCTGGTCGGCCGCGGGCTGTCCGCCGCCCTGGGGCGGAAGTTCCTGGAGGTGGGGGGCTCATAGTAGGTGTTCAGCAAACAGTCAGGGTCGGGGCTCAGCAATAAGCATTCAGGGCTGCGCTGGGGAAGGAGCCTGTGACGTGAAACCTTGTAAACAGAGGCAGGTGCAGGGTGACGCCAGACTTGTGAACATCTGGCTGCCCATCTGTCTCCATGCTGAGCTCTCTCTAGAGACAGAGGGCACCCTTGCTTGAGAGACAGACACTGAGGGTCTGCAAGTAACAGAAGAAAAGCTGAATGCTTTCTGTTAACTCCCACATTGCCCACAAGGATGCGTGTTGGATCTGGGGGTGACACTGTGGGCTGGGGAATGCGGGGCGCGTGGGGCGCAGGAAGGGCCTGTGCAGCTAGTGTGGCCCCATCAGAGGTGTGGGGCGGATGCGGCCCGGCTCGGCCCCCCTCCCCCGGGTCTGTAAGCCTCTCTCGGTTACAGGGGTCTGAGTAGGTGGGCGCCGGCGGCCGACGGAGGAACCAGGTCAGGCCTGCGGCCAGGGATGACAGGGGCCACCGCCTGGGGCCACTGGCCAAGCCTGTTTGTGGCAGAAAATGCCCCCAGTGAGCCTGCATCAGGCCCCCCCCCGCCCCCCGGGCAGGCTGAGGCGGGGCACCTGGGGACCCGGAGGCCCACAGGGCCTCTGAGCAGGGGGAGGCCAGGAGAGGCTTCGCAGGCAGCTCTGAAGACTTGTTCATTCACCCCGTGTTTCCAGGGCCATCTCATTGTGCACACAGGGGGCGTCCTGTCCCGCCCTCACCACCGGCCGGGCCTCCCAGAGCGGGGACAGGGTGGATGCAGCTCCCGGCTGCCCGCAGACGGCGGCCCAGGGCGCAGCCGGGAGACCGTGGCCTCGCCCCTGCCATCCAGCACGCCGTGTCGCCCGCAGTGAAAGGCCCCCACTGCTGCGGACAGATCCGCTCAGCGGTCTGCTGTCTCTCAGGGTCCAGGCCCGCCTCACCCCTCCCACCCCCGTGACTGGCGCACTTCTCTGCAGGGACCTGAGGCTCTTACCCCACGGGCCACACCTCCTCCGTGGAAGCCTCTGTGGGGGCAGGGGTGCTTGGAGCTCTGTCCCCTCCTATGAGGGCCACCCCTGGCCTCAGCTCAGGGCCTTGCTGTGGGAGCAGGACGCCGGAGCCCAAACCACCACACCTGCAAGCCGTGCGCCTGGGGTCCCCCCAGGCCTGCCCTGGACTGGCCCCCCTCAGATACCCACCCCCAGATGATGTGGAACAGAAGTACCTCCAACTGTGGGGTTCGAAGGCCCCATGAAAAGTTAAACGTGCGTCTGATTTGGGAGAATTTATAGCCTAAAACGGGGAAAGGCCACAACCAAGCCCAGGTGGGGTGTCCCTGCTCTCCAGGCCCCGAGAGGCCAGCAGCCACATGCAATGACAAGGGACAGACGACAGACAGATGGCGGGGTACACGGCCAGGGGCCCCCAGGGCCTGTGGCCGAGAACTTCCATGGTGGGTGCTGCTCTGTCGCACGGCCCTGGCGCTGAGGCCTGCTCCTCCCATCCTGGCCAATGGGCAGACCAGCTGTCTCTCCAGAAGCTTCCTAGGTACCCTTCTAGCTGCTGGCAGCAGTGAGGGCTGGGCAGGACAGGGGCCATCTGTTTGGGGGCTACAGCGCGGAGTACTTGTTCCACATCTCGTCCGGCGGCAGGGGCCCCAGTCTCCGAGGTGTGTGAGGTCCTCTGTGTATCGCACGTCTGAACACCTGGCACATCAGGACCACTCAGCAGGGCAGCCTTTCTGTGACCCGGTCAGGTGACAGCCCTGCACGCCGGGCCAGGGAAACGGTTTCCGTGACCAGATCTCAGCCGCCCCTGAGCCTCCCTGTCGGTGGAGAAGCGGCCGGAGGATGAGGCCCCAACCCACCTGCGCCCACAGCAGGCATTTGAGGCTCTCGCCATATGACTCCTCTGACCCCTGGGCCCAGATATTCCCCCCCTCAGAGAGGCTGCTTGTCACTGGCCCACGCCCTCCTGCACGCTCATGGTTGTGTTATGTGCGTGTGTGTGCACATGGGTATGACTGCCCACGTGGGTACTATGCATGCCCGTGTAAATGTGCACACATGTGTCTGCACATGTGCATGCGTGGTGTGTATATGTGTGTGCACATGCCCAATGTGCACTTGTGTGTGTACATGTGTGTGCAAGTGTGCATGCGTGTGAGTGAGCAAGCGCATGTGCAGGGTTCTCAGTCGTGGGTCGACCACATGAAATTGAAATTCTTTGCCCACTTGGCCTGTGGCAGTTTGCTGAGACCTGGGTGACTGAGCGTGGGAACGCAAGCGCCTTGTCCAGCCTCCCTCTGCGCCCGCCCTCCCCTCCCCCTGTAAACACCTGCTCCTGGAGCCGGAGCCACGGGGAGGCAGCAGGGCCCTAGTCAGGCTTCCGGCTGCAGAGATGGTCTCCCTCTGGCAAAGCTCACCTCCAGGCCCTCAGGGAATGCCTACCCCACCTCGGGCCCCTCATGTTGGGGCTTGGACCCCTCAGATGCATCTGGAGCCAAGTCTAGGGCTGCATGGTCACGGCCACCGTCATGTACATGTGACCTGGGGGGGGTCAGCCATCTGTCACTGAGCTCACCCCCCCAGTTACATTTCAGGGAACGAGATGCATGGAAGGAAGACACAGGGATCCCCCAGCAGGCGCCAGAGAGAGAGAACCCCTTCCGTTCACGCTTTATTGTGTCTGTTAAAAGATGGTGTCATTGCTCACCCAGCAGGTCAGTGGCTCACACCTGGGTGGTCATCAGCGCCCTGAAATGGTTCAAGTGATGTTTCTTAGAGCTTCTCGTTGGCGCCCCCGTCCTTCCCTCCCGGGTCTCTGCAGGACCGAGGAGGTCGAGAGACCAGGGGAGCAGCCCAGTCCCCTCTCTTCTGCTTCCTGTGCCCTCTGGATGCCCCCTCGGCCGCCAGCCCCACCCTGGTGAGAACTACCTGGTCCAGGGCTGTTACACACTGTCCTTGGCCGTCCTTCTGGTGGGAGAGGGGAAGCAGCACACCCAGCGGGTCCTGGTCCTAGGGGCCGAGCGGGGGAGACGGGCGCCCCCACCGAGCTCAGAGCCCGGGGCCGCAGGCAGCGCCCCTGCGCCCCAGTTGCGTGCCCCCCCATCAAGCCCAGGGGGCCCAGGGTTTCCCAGGGCCCAGCACACACAGCCAGACTCCCGGCCAGAACCGGGCCTGCCACCCGCTGCCTCCAGCCCACCCGGTGCCTTTGTCCTCTGCGCTGGGAGGCCTGAGCCACAAGGGCCTTGAACGTGAGAGGCTCAAAGACCAGCCGAGCCGCGGGGCTCTCTCTCGGCCCCAAAGCCAGGCTGTGTCCAGGAGGCGCCACGCCTACCCCTGCCCATTCACTGTGGGGTGGTCTCTGGGTCTCCTCTTCCAACCGAGGCTGCCTCTGGGACGAGTCAGCCGCACCCCTTCCCTTTGCAGAGACCCCAGTTCGGGGCCAAAGCGTCCCAGCGGGCAGCAAGCAGCGGCTCTCCCGCGGGAGCCCGCCCCCCGCCCCCCCGCCCCCCACACCTGAACAGGCCCGAGGGAGCCTGGGCGGAGAAGCCGCAGCTCTGAGAACGGAGATGGCAGGTGGACAGGGCAGTGGGACACACGGGTGGTCCTGACACCGCCCGGCGGGGCGTGAGGGTGAGGCCCACGCGGAGGGCCCCCCACAGACCCCCCCTTGCCACCCGCCAGCGGCCCCCCTCCCCCCGCACCCACGGCTTGGTTCTTCTGTGCTGGCCCTGGCTTGCTGGGGCAGCTGAGACGCGCGGCGGGCTTGGGACTGTCCGGCCTGGGGGCGGGCGGAGGCCAGCAAGTGCAGCCACCGCGCTGCACCCTGTGCGGCGGAATCTGTCGCCAAGCCCTTTAAGAGACTCGGGGACACAACGGCTTCCAGAGACTCTTCTCTTTCCAGCCTAGATTTGGAAGTGTGACGGGGCCACCCTGACAGCAAAGGCGGGGACCTCCACGTGAGTGCAGCCGGGCAGGGACCTGGGGCCGTCTGACCCCTCCTCACAGAACACACACGGCAGGGGAAAGGTCATGTAAAAACGACTCCCCGAGTGAGCAAAGGGTTCGGGGCTATGCACGCTCAAAGCTGTCGACCCCGAGGAGGGTGCCGGTGCAGGGGTGCTGCCCTCCCTGCCCCTGCTCCCAGGGGGGGCCCACCTGCGCGCCCTGTGCTGCCCTCCCTGCCCCTGCTCCCGGGGGCCCCGCGTGCCCTGTGCTGCCCCTCCTGCCCCTGCTCCCGGGGGCCCACCTGCCCTGTGCTGCCCTCCCTGCCCCTGCCCCGGGGGCCCCTGCTGCCCCCAGCTGCCCCCTCCCTGCCCCTGCCCCCGGGGCCCACCTGCCCTGTGCTGCCCTCCCTGCCCCTGCTCCCGGGGGGCCCCGCGTGCCCTGTGCTGCCCTCCCTGCCCCTGCTCCCGGGGCCCACCTGCCCTGTGCTGCCCTCCCTGCCCCTGCTCCCTGCCCCTGCTCCCTGGGGGGCCACCTGCCCTGTGCTGCCCTCCCTGCCCCTGCTCCCGGGGGGCCCACCTGCCCTGTGCTGCCCTCCCTGCCCCTGCTCCCGGGGGGGCCCCGCGTGCCCTGTGCTGCCCCCCTGCCCCTGCTCCCCGCCCACCTGCCCTGTGCTGCCCTCCCTGCCCTGCTCCCGGGGGCCCTGCCCTGTGCTGCCCCTCCTGCCCTCCCGGGGGCCCACCTGCCCTGTGCTGCCCTCCCTGCCCCTGCCCGGGGCCCCGCCCTGTGCTGCCCTCCTGCCCCTGCTCCCGGGGTGGTCACTGCTGCCCTCCCTGCCCCTGCCCGGAGGCCCACCCTGCCCCTGCTCCCGGGGGGGGCCCACCTGCCCTGTGCTGCCCTCCTGCCCCTGCCTCCCGGGGGCCCACCTGCCCAGCTGCCCTCCCTGCCCCTGCTCCTGGGGCCCGCGTGCCCGTGCTGCCCTCCTGCCCCTGCTCCCGGGGGCCCACCTGCCCTGTGCTGCCCTCCCTGCCCCTGCCCCGGGGCCCCGCGTGCCCTGTGCTGCCCCCTCCTGCCCTGCCCTCGGGGCCCACCTGCCCTGCCCTCCCTGCCCTGCTCCCAGGGGGCCCGCGCCCTGTGCTGCCCCCCCTGCCCCCATCCGGGGGCCTGCCCTGTGCTGCCCTCCCTGCCCCTGCTCCTGGGGGCCCACCTGCCCTGTGCTGCCCTCCTGCCCTGCTCCCGGGGGGGCCCCGCCTGTGCTGCCCTCCCTGCCCCTGCCCCGGGGGCCCACCTGCCCTGTGTGCCCTCCCTGCCCCTGCTCCCAGGGGGCCCGCGTGCCCTGTGCTGCCCCTCCCTGCCCCTGCTCCCGGGGCCCCGCGTGCCCTGTGCTGCCCTCCTGCCCCTGCTCCGGGGCCCCACCTGCCCTGTGCTGCCCTCCCCCGCCCCTGCTCCCGGGGGCCCCCGTGCCCTGTGCTGCCCTCCCTGCCCCTCCTCCCGGGGGGGCCCCACCTGCCCTGTGCTGCCCTCCCTGCCCCTGCTCCCGGGGGGGTCTGGGGGCCTCAGAGCCTTTCCTTTAGCAGAGCTGTTCTTCACGGGGCCAGTTGCTTAGAAGGACCGAGTACCAGTTTTACAACAGAATTTGCTTTGTATCTAAATATCTGTATCAGAGATTTTTTAAGAAAAATGTTTGAGCAAATAAGCCAAGATATATAGGTGTTAATTCCAAGAAGTGGGAAGTTGGATAAGTTGCTATTTTCTCCTTAGTGTTTCTCTGTATTGTTTAAAATAAAATATGGGCACCTGGGGGCTCAGTCGGCTGAACGTCTGTCTATCGATTTTGGGTCAGGCCATGATCTCACTGTTCGTGGGTTCCAGCCCCACGTCGGGCTCTGTGCTGACAGGGCAGAGCTTGCTTGGGATTCTCCATCCCTCCCTCTCTCTACCCTTCCCCTCTGCCCTCAACAATAAACATTAAAACATTTTTTAAATAAAAAAATAATAGATCCATAGGCCCTTGGGTGAGAGAGCAGCCGACCCAGCACCCGTTACAGCCTCAGGACCTCATGGGGGTTGGCTGGCCCCACCCGTCTCTACCCTAAGAGGGTGTCGGTGGTCAAGACAAATATGCCTTGAACCCCACCCCTGGGGTTTGGCCTGCTTTGCGGGGACGCAGCCAGGTGTTGGGTCCTGCCTCCCAGCTACTCCTGCAGCCAAAGCCCCAAATGGGGAGCAGGACGGACCCACCCAGCAGCACTTCCCTCTCACCTCCGCTTCCCCCCACCTCTCCCACCTCACAGTCCGACCAAGCTGTTGGCTGATGGGATGGGGAGAGTGGGTCTGGCTGTGGGGTGAGGGGGCACAGGGTAAGGGTCATCCCTGAGTCCCACTGCTCACCTCTGCTTGGGGCTCTACGCACACAGGAGAGGGGAAAGGCGGCAGCGGGCTCTGCCCAGGCTGATAGAGGTTCGGTGGGCCCACCAGACACCGTGGTGGAGGGGAACCCCCCTTCCCCATGTGCAGACCCATAAGCATCACTCACTCGTCTTCTGATAAATCCCCCGTGTCCATCTGAGACCGCTTCTCTTCTCTCATGGTGCCTGTGACCACCTGTGGGAAGTGGCATCAGCAGTTTAGGGGACACGGGGAGGGAGTCACCACAGCCACCGGGGCCAGAGCTGCTGGGCCTGTCCGAGGGCCACATGGAGGCCTGGGGCCTCACGGGCACTGAGCATCTTCCCGTGAGTTTGGGCACCGTGAGGTCAAAATTGCCAGTTAGGGGACCCTGACCAAGGAACTGTGCCCTGGACGTGGACCACTGTGACTTCTGGACTGCAATCCCAACCCTGCCACTGGATGACTTTCTTTGAGTCTTTAAAACCTGCGGTGCCCCCAAGACACCTTGTGGGTAGTTACTAACCAGTATTCTTCACTGTGCTGTGTGTTCGGAGGGAAAGGGATGGAAGATGCAATAAAAAAAACCAATCCCCAGGTAGGAGTTTAATATGAAAGAGCTTCAAAAATCTTCCCAAGGCAGCTGCCTGCTACAGCTGGGGAACGGGGTCATCCCAGGACAGTTTTGTTGGCTGGGTCCAGACAAGCCGTCCGTCAACCCCTTCATCTTACAGAAAATGATACATGACAATGGGGATGATGGCGGTGGTGGAGGTGGTGATGGGCAGTGGTGGAGGTGGTGATGGTGGAGGTGGTGATGGCGGGAGGTGGTGATGGTGGCGGTGGTGGAGGTGGTGAGGCGGTGGTGGAGGTGGTGATGGTGGAGGTGGTGATGGTGGAGGTGGTGGTGGTGGCGGTGGTGGTGGTGAGGTGGTGATGGTGGCGGTGGAGGTGGTGATGGTGGCGGTGGTGGAGGTGGTGATGGTGGCGGTGGTGGAGGTGGTGATGGGTGGTGATGGAGGTGGTGATGGTGGTGGTGATGGTGGTGGTGGTGGAGGTGGTGATCCCTGGTACTGAGGCTTTCTGGACACAGCTACTATGCTGAGAGCTTTATAGAACCATCCTGGGGTGTGGGTGCTACTAAGATCCTCATTTTACAAAAGAGACACAGAAGAACTGAGAGGTTCGGTGACTTGAGTGTTTACTGGCAGAGCCAGATGTGGAGACTAGGTCTCTGAGTCCTTTAGGCCACACCCCAGCATGGTCCCTGAGAGGTTCTTAGGGTCCGGGGGCCCTGAGGGTGCGCCTCGGCCCTCGAGTCTCTGGTGATGCCGGAATGCGTGCAGTTTGGAGGATAAGAAGGAGGCCAGGGAGGCTTTGGGGCCCCTGCCTCTGCCTCAGCCTCCAGCACGTGCACGTGGGGCGCATTCCCTGGACGGGCCTCGGAGGCCCTGAGTGCAGGGTTCCCAGCAGGTGGCCGGGCTCTGTCGTCTGAGGGCCTTTACCTCCTCGGCACGGTCTCCCAGATCAATCTCCACAAACACAGATGGTTTCTGTGGATGGAAACCAGAGAGAAGTGGATGGCGGGCTCAGGTGGCCGCAGAGGGGAGGCAGCCTCCCAGGAGGGGCAGCGGGCTCCAGGCCCTGGTGCAGCAGTGGCTGTGCTCGGTGGGGGCTCCGAGTAGCTGGGCAGAGCGCGGTTGGCGGTGTGACTGGAAGGTGTGCGTGGCCAGCGCCGGCAGAGGGGAGGGGAGGGATTCCACCGCGCATCTCTCCCTACTCACCCCCTCAGGTCCCTGAGACCCCAGTTCTCCCCTGGCTTCACCATCTGAGAACCAGGGCTGGGGGTCACCAGGCTGCCCAGGGCTGGGGCAGCCCCTCCACACCCTCGCAGAAACGCACGCTGCCCCCTAACCCTCGGGGGGCCCTCTCTGCCCCACACGGGTGAGGACTCACACTGAGGCGTGGGAGCAGCTCGGCCCAGAATGGGTTTCCGATGGTAGCACTTCAGTGAACCCCACACGTGTTTGTGGGTGAGCTCTGGGAACCCCAGGGGCCATCTGTCCTAGGTCCTGGTAGAACGGGTCTGGCTCCTTCTCCCTCCCACGTGGACTGGGAAGGGGAATGAGCACCTTCTCCCCTCGGAACGTGGCCAGTGGGAATCCCTACCCCAGCACAGATGGGTGTCTGGCCAGCGCATCATGGCAGGGCACAGGGGGCGGTTCAAGGCTAAGCTTTCCACGGCCACCTCCCGCCAGGTCCCCAGTGACTCAGGCAGATGCTTTGGGAAGAGGGGTGCCCAGCATCAGCCAGGAGCACAGAGCTTGACCCAAAGGCTCTTGGTTTGGCCTACAGCACGGTCTCGCCGAGGTGACCTCGGGACCATGTGTCCACAGCCTGCTCGTGGTCCCGCGTGCCTGACAGCCCTCCCTGTCTGACAAAGTCAAGTGCCCTCGCCTCTCTTCCCGAAGGCTCATCCAGCTTTCCGGACTCCAGCTCCTCTTCCTGCGGGAGACAGCAGACGAGTAAGCAACAGCAGGAGCGGAGGGCGAGGGACCGCGCGCACATCCCGGGCGTGCCCGGCCAGCCCTCCCGCTCCTGCCACCGGCCTCCGGGCGGCTCCTGGTCACCGCCGGCCCCGTCCTTCCGCCGTCAGGCTCCAGCTTTCCCAGGGCGTCCTCATGCTTGTCCTGCTTGTCTTCCTCTGGGTCTGCCTGACTGTGGGAGGAGGGGCAGTGGGTCAGCCTGGGTGTGGGGCGGCCCTGGGCCGCGGAGGGACAGGGAGGGACGGGGCGTGGAGGGCCTGCCTCCTGCCTGGGGTGGGCGGAGGCCAAGGCAGACGTGTCTGGCCCTGGGCACCCAGGAGCAGGCAGGGCTGCACCAGGCTGGTTCTAGGGCCGTGATGGTGGTGCAGGGGGGCGGGGGGCGGTCGGCCCACAGTGGGGCTGCACATCCAGACCTTCCCCAAAGAGCGAGGCCTGTGGTGCGGCCAGCGGCCTGGAGAGTCGCCTGGGAACGTTTGCTAACACAGGCATCAGCTCCGAGGCTCCCGGCCGTGGCCAGCTGGGGGCTGCCCGGGGAAGCGGGTGCAGCGGGCGTGCGGCTTGCGGCCTTGGCACCCCTCCCACCCGAGCCCTTGGGGTCTTCTCGGGTCACTCAGGCCTCCTTTGGGTCCAAGCGTCGACCTCGGGGCCGCACCCCCCACCCCCGCTGTCTCCTGTGCCCTCAAGTCTCTGAAAACACCCGTGCTGGACAAAGACCCCTTACCAGCGGGCGTCCTCAGTGTCACTTCGTAGGTCTCTTCCCTGGTCCTCGGACTCTGGGGAGGAAGGGGCAGCGTCTGCCACCAGAACCCCTGGCCCGTGGCCGGCCCTACAAGGGCTGACAGGCCGTCCTCAGGCACTGGCCCCAGAGGACGGCCCAGGTCCCGTTCCCGTGTGGCCACAGCTGGGCCCAGGGTGCTACAGGAGGCTGGCTGCCTGTGGCTGCTCCCCTCCGGCCAGCGCCTCGGGCCCCTGCCCCCCGACACACACACACAGGGCCCCAGATCCCAGCACAGCCCTCCCAGGTGGGCAGTTACAAAGCCTCAGTCGTCCTTCTGATAGGGGGCCCGGCAGGTGCTTCGGAGCACCCCAGTCCTGCAGGGGGGCTTCCTCCGGAACCTGGTGGCATCCTCTCCCTCTCAGGCCTCCAGGCTGGGGGTCTGACGGCCGGGCTGCGGGAGGCAGCCTGCAGGCCGAGAGCCTGGAGCTCTCCGGCGCCATCCCTGCCCTGGACCTGGCCTCGTGGGGGTCCCCCTGCCCCATGTCAGCAGACCTGCCCTGGAGGGAGACGCGTCTCAGCCGGGCCTCCCGGTGCTCAGCGCGCTTGGCTGTGCTGTTCGGGCCCTTCTCTGTGGCTCACAAGTCCCCCGTGGGTAAGAACTAGGGTCCCTCCCCCTCTCGCCGGCCGTGCCCACACCGGCTCAGGGACGCGGGCTGATGAGAGCTGTGCCGGCCCCGCCACACTGGCAGGGGTGCAAGGGGCGGCGGGCCAGCTCTCGGGTCTTGAGAGAACATCTCGGAAGCTGGGGCTCTCGAGACAGCCTTCGGGGCACAGAGGCCCAGCCCAGTCTCCACCTCGGAGAACAGGACCCGAATGATTCAGAGGCAATAGTTTTGGGATTTTAAAATTGACTTCTTTTGGAAAATCTTCAGCAGGCCCCGACCTGCAAGCACCCGTGTGTGTGTGTGTGTGTGTGTGTGTGTGTGTGTGTGTGTGTGTGTGTGTGTGCACGCGCATGTGTGGGTGGGTGTGTATGCAAGTGTGTTTGGAAGACACGGGGCTGCTCCCTGAACATGCTTCTTCCTATAACATGTATCTGGCACGAAGGAAAGAGCCAGTAAAAAGACATGATTTTTTTTCTCCACAGTGGAGCCCCCAGGGCATCTTGCGTGATCCGGAGGAGTATTATTACCTACGGGTCTGCCGCTCTCACCCCCAGTCCCTTTTCTAACAAAGCTCCTGCGATTATCAAGGCTCTGGGCACACGGGGCAGCGAGTGGCCTCTTGATCCCAAGGGCTCCACCAACGATCGTCCGGCAGGCAGAGGCCTGGGGGCTGAAGTGTGTTCCTCCTGAGCCGAGGGGGGGTCTGAGGTCAGAGGATCAGGGCTTCCAGGGGGTTAGCGACAGGGGATGACTAGAAGGTTTCCTTTGCTGCTGCTCTTCAGGCGGCTCTTCAAGTGCTTGCAGATTCGTTTTTGGGTGAAGACAGCCCCTCAGGGCGCGGCGGGGGGCAGTGGTCCTGCACATGCCGGGGTCGGACCTCAGTCACACCCCCTGGGAAGCTACTTAAGTATCGGGCATCTCGTAACAGGCACTGAGCTGCCTGGGGCGGGGGAGGCCCTCTGAACACCGAGCGTTGATCCTGTGATGGGGGTGGTGCGAGGCCCGACCCGACCTCGCAGCCTGGCAGCACCGGAGTGTGTGCCTCCCTGGAGTAACGCCCGCAGGCCCCGCCCTCCCTGGAGAGGGCCCATCTCTTGGGAGCAGCCCCCCACTTCCTCCCCGGGCACACCCACCCCTGAGCACAAACAAACGGCCGGGTGCAGCGGGATGGCAAGGCAGGCGTGGGCTCCAGAGTCCCGGGGAGGGGGCACCGTGGGCACAGCAGCACGAGCCCGGACAACTCCCACGGTGGGTCCTGTACAGGCGGCTCATGGCTGGGCTCCTGCCGTCCCTCCTTTACCAGGCTGGTCTTGGGGCCGACTCGGACCGCTCCTCTGCGGTCTGGCCGCCTCTTGCCTGGCCCATGGGCTGGCTGGCTGGTGTCCTGCGTCTGTGGCGTCTCCGTCCCTGTGGGGTCAGGTGGCACCCTTGCTCCCTGCAGGTGTGCCGAGGACTGTCCTGGACACCCAGCGAGGCACCTCTTCTGGTGTCACTTCACCCTGTGGACGGCAGGACGCGGAGCAGCCTGCCCCGCCGCTGTCTGTCCTGCGGGCTCCTCGGCCGAGTTGTGTCCGGGGCCGGCCGGCGCCACGTGGGGTCTGCCATTCATCCTGTTTGGGAGAAGCCTGCGGTGCTGGCGGGAATATCCAGGAGCATGTGGTGGGGACTGAGCCCCTCCTCTCCTGTGGCTGCCCCGTGGTGGCGGCAATATCAGAGACACGTCTATGTGCTTCTTTGGGGTTTGCTCGTCTTGAGTGAGGCTGAGACAGGGTCTCCGTGTTCAGAGGCTTCAGGGGACAGAGGCGGTAAGACCCTGGCAGTGGCCCCTGTGCTGCTGGCCGGTACCTCCCCCTCCCGAAACAACACGGCTTTGGACGTTTACACCCCTACCTCTCAAAATCATCCCTAGGCCTTGAACAAGCAGCCGCATTTCCTGCTTACTGGATTTCATTTCCATGGCGCCCTGACCTCAAAAAGGGCCACTCACCAAGTGGCCTTCCCAGGAGAGGCAGAACGGCCGAGGGCCCGGCAAATGACTGAACCAGTCCCCTCCTCTCTCAGCCAACTCGGGGCCCTGCTCCTCTGGGGGAAGGACCACGGGAGACCTGCCCACTGGGGAGCCCAGGTGGCTCAGGTCAAGGAGCCGTCCACGCAAGCGCTAGGTGTTCCACACCCTCCTCACCACCCGGCCCCCAACCACAGCGTGTTGACGGATCTCCTAGGTGCCAGAATGGCCACGTGTAACGTGGCTGACCCGTGTCCTGCCTGCACCCCAAGGGCTAACAGCTGGCCTGGGCTGGCAGGTCCCCAGGTTCCCTGAGCGGGACTGACCCGACACGCATCCCATGGCCACGGCCTTCTGACGAGAGGCCCGCCTGCGCCCCGCCCTGCCCTCAGCAGAGCTCACTGTGGCCTACTCAGTGCGTCCCTGCCCCCAGGCCGGCCTGGTTCGGGCACCGGCAGACCCCAGCCCTTTTGGGTTTGGGCGGGGGTGGCGGGGCCGGGCCGGGCTGGAGGCAGGGACTCAGTGGCCTACCTGGCTCCTTGCTCAGTTTCCTGATGCAGCGCAGAGGGCCCCTCTCCTGGAGCAGGCCGCCCAGGCTCCTGCTCCGCTGCAGTTCGGCCACCTCGCTGGCCGCCCTGAGGTGTCCGGGAGCGCCCCCTGGTGGAGGCACCCCAGGGCCCGGCCGGTGCCTCCTGTGTGCCGCTGCGTCCTTCTCCATCGGCCTCCCTGGGTCAGGGCTCGGGAAGCAGAGGGCCGCGGGCTCCCGAGAACGCCCTCAGACGGAGAGCATGGCTTCCAACCTCTGTCCAATCTGACGAGCAGCCCACTGTGCCCTGAGGGCCCCTGTTGCCAAGCGGCCCCTGTGACATCACTGCAAAGTCAGAGGTCAGAGGTCAGCTCCATCCCCCACCCGAGGAGGAGGAGGCTGAGGCCCCTCTGCGTGGATGCCAGGGCGCACATGGTGCTGGGGCTGCTGCAGGCCTTTGGACGATTTCCTCACAGTGAGAACCTTTCTCGTGTCAGGGACGTGTCATGTCAGGGACACGTTGGCTTGGACCAAACTCAGGCAAAGGGACCACGGGCTCAGAAGGGAGGAGACTCCATGCCGGTCGGGAGGGGCCCCGCTGACAAGCCCAGTTCTGTACCCCCACCGCTCCCACCACCGCCAGTCCGCTTGTGTGGCCGTGAAGTGGCACAGGGGGTGGCCGGGACGATGACACGTGTCTTCCAGTCTGCTCTCCGCTGGGGCCTCCCTCCTGGCCCCTGTGCTGCCTCCCTGTGCCCTCACGCACTCCTCTGTCTGCATGTCCCTCTGCGTGTCCATGTCCTAATCTGTTTTTCTTCTTCTTTTATTTGAGTCTCGCTGACACACAGCGTCACATCAGGTCCAGGAATATGACCTAGTGACTCGACTTCTTTCTGCCGTGCTCCCTGCACACACCGCCCACTGTCACTGGCTCTATACCGTTTCGCCCTGGACCTGTTCACTCTGTAGCTGGAGGCCTGCACCTCCCTTACCAGCCAACTTTGTTCTCTGTATTTATGGGTCTCATTCTTTTTAAAAATAAATGTTTAGAGAAAGCATGAGCAGGGGAGGGGCAGAGAGGGGAGGGGACAGAGGATCCGAAGCAGCTCCAGGCTCCGAGCTGTCAGCACTGAGCCCGACGCGGGGCTGGAACTCACAAACAGTGAGATCTTGACCTGAGCCCAAGTTGGATGTTCAACCGACTGAGCCCCCATCAGGTGCCCCTGATTCTTTTTGTTTATTCATTTGTTTTTTTGTTATTTGTTTAGATTCTACTTACGAATGAAATTGTATGGTGTTTTCCTCTCTCTGTCTGCCTCACTGAGCATGACACCCTCCAGGCCCACCTGTGTCGTCACATGCGGCACGTAATGCTCCACCGCACACACCCGCACACCGGTCTCACTCACCTGTCAGCAGACACTTGGGCTGCATCCGTGTCTTTGCTGTCCTGGTTAATGCCGCAGTAGCCACCAGGGTGCATGCATCCCTTTGAGGAAGTAGTTTTGAACTCTTTGGGTAAAGAGTGCAATTGCTGAGTTGTAGGGTAGCTCTATTTTTAATTTTTGAGGAATCTCCATACTATTTTCCGGAGTGGCCGCACCAGTTTGCATTTCCACCAGCAGCACACAAGGGTTCTCCTTTCTCCACATCCCCGCCAACACCTGTTGTGGCCTGTTTTTTTTTTTTTTATTTAAAAATTTTTTTATAGTTTTTATTTATTTTTGAGACAGAGAAAGAGCACGAGTGGGGGAGGGGCAGAGAGAGAGGGAGACACAGAATCTGAAACAGTCTCCAGGCTCCGAGCTGTCAGCCCAGAGCCCGACGTGGGACTTGAACCCACGAACCGTGAGATCATGACCTGAGCCGAAGTTGGACGCTTAACTGACTGAGCCCCCGGCGCCCTGTTGCCTGTTAATGTGAGCCATTCTGACAGGCGTGAGGTGGTATCTCAATGTGGTTTTGCCTTGTGTTTCCCTGACGATGAGAGATGTGGAGCATCTTCTCATGTGTCTGTTGGCTGTGTCCGAATCTTATGGGACCAGGGCCCACCCTAGCGACTTCGTATGGCCATAATTACCCCTTTTTAAATACAGATCCTATCTCCAAATACAGTCACAGTCTGAAGTGCTGGGGTCAGGACTTTGCCATGAATTTTGGGGGGACACAATTCTGCCCACAACACAGCTTGATAGAGAATATCTGATGTCATCCCAGTACATGCTTTATCTCCAAGCACCCACAGCCGCGGGGACAAATCACAGCACGAGCTTTCCCTGAGTAACCAGCTGATCACAACTATGCGGAACAAGCAAACACACTCCTACCCTCTCCGAAACTCTTCACAGCATCTCTACTTACAAGAGGGTCACCCACCGAGGGGCCAGTGCAGGTGTGGTGTGGTGCCCAGGTTCCCGAGGACAAAAGCCAGGATTGTGGGTAGCTCAGGCTGTCTGGAGGAAGAGCGACACTGAGGCCCCTGAAAGCCACTGTGACCTGTCACTAGGGGACCCAGGAGAGGGGCTTCTGGTTCCCGTGCTCCCCAGGGATTCCTCCTTCCACTCCCCTGGCTCCCTGGGTCCCACATGTGTCTGAACCAGCCAGGCTCGCTGGAGCTGCCCTGGGGCCCTGCCGTGGATGCTTGTGTCTGTCCCGACTGATGCTGGTGTTCTCCGACCTGGTGGCCTCATGGGCAGGTGCTCCCCTCCGCACCCCTCAGACCCTCCCGAGCCCTGGTGCCATCCCACCCTTCTGAGCCACCAGGAGAGGCTGGAGGGAAGCAGTAACGCATTTTGCTCCCCAAGTCCATGCCCCCAGGGAAGGGCTGACCCTGACTACCCCAAGTCCTGGTCTGGCGTCCCCAGAGCCAGACCATCTGATTCTTTCCTAACAGCTGACTCCGGCTGGAATTAAAACAGCAACGAGTGAGAACCAAACCGAAAGAAGAAAGGAATGGGGAAAAGAGAAGCTCTGCCCTTGCCCTGGAGGCAGGGTCTCCCCCAAATGCAATTCAGCCTCTTCCCCCACTGGTGGGACGGCGTCCTCAGCACCTTCTGCCTCCCGAAAGCCTCTCCTGATGCTCCTCCCTTAGATGCTGGCCTGTGTCTGCTCCTGGAGCCCAAGGCCCACCGTGTCTCGGAGACCGTGGTGCGTGAGGCAGCCCACCTCCCCTCCTTGGGCCGGACGCCCGTCTCCAACCCTGGAGGTTCCCAGCCGGACACGGACCCATGGCACTCGCAGTGCCTGACCCACACCTCTCCATCCCAGAGAGCACGTGGTTTCCAGCTTGATCCAAGGCCACAGCTGGGCGTCAGTCAGAGGGAGGTCGCCCACCATCACAGTGTGACACGCGGCTCCACCACGCATCCCCAGCTCCCACACGTGCAGTTACCAGTGGGTGAGCCTGGGAAACCAAGCCAGTCCTCAGAAAGAATAAAAGGTCTGTTTTAATTGCCCAGTAAAATACATTGCAAATCATTAGTATCTTATAAACAGAAACATTAAGTTACAAATCTGTGTTAAAAATTGCAGTTCTGTGCAGCCTAATAGCTGTGTGTCCCAAGGTTTGGTTTTTGTAACATTTTCCCCCACCATTTTTGTGACAAGTCATGTTACCATCTGCCATCAGTCAGTAGGTCTGAAGGCCAGTATTTGAAAGAAGAGCAGATACGGGCACAAGGTCTACGTGTTCAGACAGTGCTTTCCAAGTCTCCAAGGTGAACTGCTCCCCATCAGGGGCCCCAACCCCTGCAGAAAAGCACCCTCCACTGCCTGGAAGCTTCTAGGAGCTTCAGAGACACTGAGACCCAGAGGCACGTTCCCTGGGGACCGTGGAGGGCCTGCGACTGGCTTCTGGGGGTGCATCTCGTTCCCGCTGTCGCTCTGCTGTGGCGCCCTCCCCTTTGATGGTACAGGTCTAGACATTTGAGGTACTTGATATCAAAGAGCTCATTAGAAGCAGTCCTTTAAAAACATTAAGAAAACCAGCTTGAAAATAACGTACATTTCTGTCTTAAAAACCTCCCCCAAACTCCCGCAAGGGGCAGCCAGTGCGGGTTCTACTTCGAAGCCCCGCAGATGGCAAAACAACAGCTCTTGCTTGGAGGGGGACTGTGCGGACACCCGGCCCGCCGCTGGTGCTGGCAGTGTCTGCAGCCACAGGACGGGACCCCAGCGTCGGGGACGAAGGGCAGACTGCCAACCCCACCCAAGTGCTCGCTGCAGAGGACTCCGTCTCTCCAGAACTTCAAGAGCATCCTCGAATTGTGATCTTCGTGCAGCCACGCACCATGAAGCCACGAGCGGACCCAGAACAACACCGCCGTCAAGGCTGAAACCGGCGGGCCGCCTGCCCACGGCCGCCAGAAGCCAGGCTCGTGGGAGACAAACCACGCTACTAACATCCGGTCTTGTGGAAGCGGGAGGTGAAGGAAGCGTGCCCGAGGGCTCCGGGGCGCAGGCACCGCAGAGCCCAGCAGGGCGAAAGCGCACAGACATGGAAGCGGAGCGCTGCAGAGGGCGCGGCGGCCCTGGCGCCTCGCTCCAGGAAGGCCAGCTCGGGCCACCGGCCACCAGTGTGAGCAAAGTGCACAATGGCCACACACACAGGCCCGCAGAGCCCGGTGCGCGTCATCTGTGTGAGCTGGAGGGTGCGGGCCCCTCTCCCTGCGGCTCCGCCTTCGTCTCTCCTCGGCCCCCGCCTTCGGGGCTAGCGGCTCTCCTGGGCAGCTCCTTACAGGGTGGCCTGCGGGCTTCAAATGGAATGGGTCGAGGTCTCAGACTGCTGCCTGATGTAGCTCTGGAAGCTCTTGTCTCCGATGGGGTGCTCCCTGCCAAGGGGGGACGGGGGAGAGGAGAAAGTGAGGCACGGTCCCCCATCTGCATGTTTTAATACTCTGTTCCGTGTGGTACATATTCATTGCAATAAAATGAAAACCACGACATGCAAAGAAAAAAAAGTTAGCTAGAAATCACCTATAGACGTGTAGGTGCGGCCTGGAGAGAGGCAACTGTGTGGACTTCTGGCCCAGGAAAGTCTAATTTCAGAAGCAAGTGGGCTGGGGGCAGGGGGCACCAGGGGCAGGGGGCTCTGGGGGCAGGAAGGTCTGGGGGCAGGAGGGTCCGGGGGCAGGAGGGTCCGGGGGCAGGAGGGTCTGGGGGCAGGAAGGTCTCGGGGCAGGAGGGTCTGGGGGAAGGAGGGTCCGGGGGAAGGAGGGGTCCGGGGGCAGGGGGCTCCGGGGGCGGGGGCTCTGGGGACAGGAAGGTCTGGGGGCAGGAGAGTCCGGGGGCAGGGGCTCCAGGGGCAGGAGAGTCCGGGGGCAGGAGGGTCTGGGAAGGAGGGTCCGGGGCAGGGGGCTCCAGGGGCAGGAGAGTCCGGGGGCAGGGGCTCCAGGGGCAGGAAGGTCTGGGGGCAGGAGGGTCTGGGGGCAGGAGAGTCCGGGGGGGCAGGAGGGTCTGGGGGCAGGAGAGTCCGGGGGCAGGGGGCTCCAGGGGCAGGAAGGTCTGGGGGCAGGAGGGTCTGGGGGCAGGAGAGTCCGGGGGCAGGGGCTCCAGGGGCAGGAAGGTGGGGGGCGGGGGCTCTGGGGACAGGAAGGTCTGGGGGCAGGAGGGTCTGGGGGAAGGAGGGTCCGGGAAGGAGGGTCCGGGGCGGGGGGCCCGGGGGCAGGAGGGTCTGGGGGCAGGAAGGTCTGGGGGTCAGGAAGGTCTGGGGGCAGGAAGGTCTGGGGGCAGGAAGGTCTGGGGGCAGGAGAGTCCGGGGCAGGGGGCTCCAGGGGCAGGAAGGTCTGGGGGGCAGGGGCTCTGGGGACAGGAAGGTCTGGGGGCAGGAGGCTCCGGGGTGGAAGGAGGGTCTGGGGTCAGGAAGGTCTCGGGGCAGGAGGGTCTGGGGAAGGAGGGTCCCGGGGGCAGGGGACTCCGGGGGTAGGAGGGTCTGGGGGGCAGGAAGGTCTGGGGGACAGGAAGGTCTGGGGGCAGAAGGGTCTGGGGACAGGGGACTCTGGGAGGCAGGGGTCTGGGGGCCCTGGGGAAGGGTGGTGCTGTCCCCAGGACACTGTCCAGCACCTCCTGGGGAGTACAGTCAGGCCCCCCTGAGGGAGACGGGAAGCCTCTGCCACATTGGTCCCGGCTGCACGCAGGCGGCTTCAGGCCGTGGCCCGCCCCCACGGGCTCCTGTCAGCCGCGTCCCCTGCCTTCTGGTGCCCAGTACTCACTGGCTCCCGTACTTGGTCTTTCTGAACTTGTCCCTCTTGTACTGGGCGTGCTCCTGCTCCAGGGCCCCCACCCCGCTGATGACCTGCTTCAGGGTCTTGTAGGTCTCCTGGGGGTCGTCGATGATGAACGTGGAGTACTCCTCCTGCTCGGGGCCGTCGTACACAGACCTGCTCCCACAGGCCTCTGCAGCGTGGGGAGAAGGGCGGGGTCAGGCCGGAACTCGACAGGGTGGCCTGCTCAGGGAAGGGCTGACCATGCCCACGCACACCACACAGTGACAGGAGCCAGGGTCCGAAGCCCCATCCCGGCCAGCCCATCTCCTAGGCAATCGCACCTGTCCCCGCCCCCCATTCACCAAGCCACGGTCTGCTCCTGGACACTCCGCCTGGCTGGGGTCACCCGGGTCGCTCTGGGGAAACGACCTCAAGGAAAGCCCCCTCTTAGAGAGGGGGTGCCTGGACTTCATTCACTCCGGTCACCCAGCATTTACGTGCACACCCCATGGCTAGACACGTGGGCACAGGTGCGTGAGAAGCCATCCTCACGGGCGCCACTTCTCAGCTAGTCTGTGCTAGCAGCTTCCCAGGACCTCTATCACCCCACCTGCTAGACAGGTGACTTTCTCATCCGACCACCTCACCTCTGCTGAAGACCATGCTGTGGCTTTCAGGCATCCATAGGAGGCACCAATCATCTGGGCTGGGCCCACCTCACCAGTCTGTCCCCTATTACCTGAGCTGGGCCTGACCCCCCAGCCTGTCCCCAACCACCTGAGCTGGGCCTGACCCCCCAGCCTGTCCCCAGCCGCCTGAGCTGGGCCTGACCCCCCAGCCTGTCCCCTATTACCTGAGCTGGACCTGCTCTCCCAGCCTGTCCCCAGTCACCTGAGCTGGGCCTGACTCCCCAGCCTGTCCCCAATCACCTGAGCTGGGCCTGACCCCCAGCCTGTCCCCTATCACTTGAGCTGGACCTGACCCCCAGCCTATCCCCAGTCACCTGAGCTAGGCCCATCCCCCAGCCTGTCCCCAGTTACCTGAGCTGGGCCTGACCCCCCAGCCTGTCCCCTATTACCTGAGCTGGGCCTGACCCCACAGCCAGTCCCCAGTCACCTGAGCTGGGCCTGCTCCCACCTGCCTGCCCCCAAACACCAGAGTTAAGCCCTACATTCCAGGGCCACAGATAGACCAGGTAGGAAGGCATGACCTCTGTACAGCGCCCGGCCTAGCTGAGCCAGGATCTGAGGGCTCCTCATCCTGTCTGTACTGCTGTTTCATTATCACCAAAGCTCTTATGTATGCTTTACTGTCTTTACTTCCAAACCAGGAAAAATCCCCTCTTACTGAGAAATCACAAGTCTGTATGAAGGAAAATTGGGAAGATTTAAAGTTTCAAAGAAAAAGAGAATCTGATGTGAGAAAGATAAGCAACTGTAAATATGAGAAGAAAGTATGCAGAAGAGGAAAAGGAGGGGAAGAGCCTGGTGGACGCCCAGGGTGTGGAGTTCGAGTTCAGTCTTCCTCTTTTTATGTAAAATGCAAGGGTATGGTCTCCAGAGCCAGACTGCCTGGGTCCCCTCCCCAAAGCCCCCACTTGCGGTAACAACCTGTCCTTGAGCAGTTTACTTAAGTCCGAGCCTTAGCAAACCCTTCTGGAAAATGGGGACACCGGTGTTCTGAGAGGCTCCTGTCCAGGGCCTAGGAGTACGTGCGAGTGGTTATAAAGACAGAGTTATAAAGACAGAGGGACGCAGAAGAAGGTCACGGCCAGCACGGACAGGTCAGAAGGGACACCCCCTGAATAAACACATGTCCACGACCAGGTGACCAGAAACAGAGATCTCACTGCCAGGGCGCTGCTGGCTAGGTCAGCAGACACCTTCAGAACGCAAGGATCTGCAGCTTCCTGAAGCCTTCGGGGCCCCGAGCAGAGGGAAGCGGGCAGAGGTGGCACTGGGGTAAGGACATGGGTGGCTGGGGCCAGTCACCTGCTCTGACTGCCTCACGGGGGTTGTTTCATCAGATCCAGGATTGACCCAGCACCACCTCCACCCCATCTCATGGAAGAGGACATCAGGGCTCGTCTCTGGACAGAGGCCTGGGAATCCTGCACAAACCCAATGCAGGGCACTGAGGAGTGGGGCCCACGAGGGCCAGTGCTGACAGTGACTGAGAGGCCCAGACCCAGGAGGCGGCCAGAGGCCCGACGGCAGGTGGGTGAGGCATGGGCTCAAGTCCTCCCACGAACCTTCCCAGCACCCTGACAGACGGGCACTCGTGCCTACTCTGCAGAGGAAGAAGCCAATTGCTATCCCAGGTAAGGGCGGTGACCTGCTGTCACCCTGAAAACCTCATCTACACCATTCTCAGTCCAGTGGCCCAAGCCTGGTGTCAGCTCTTCAACCAGGAACCCATCAGGCCCCATGCTGACTCTTCCCTGCCTGATGCACTGGGTTTCGCTGTCAGCAGACTGCAGGTTAAAGAACCAGGGGTGCCCAAAGAAGGATGGCCAGCTGAGTCCATGCCATGTGAGGAAGGAGGAGATCGCACCTCTCCTCGTGCACAGGCAGCTGTAACAGCGTCCTCCGAGCGCCAATGGCTGCCATGCCCAAGAGGAAGGCACTGACGATGTCAGGTGGACATAAGCCCCACGGTCCCAGGGCTCAGGAAGACAGTTTGACTTATACTAAAGGGATAAGTATTTGAGATACTAAAGGGAGTGTCTCAAGATGATTAGATTTTTCTGACAGTAATCTGCCTCAAAGAAGCACTGAGGCTCCGGGCAGTATAAGGTGTCCAATCATGTTGATGCTCTATGAACACCTGTCCATATGATTCCTATATTGAGAGGGAGCCTGAATGTGCAAGACCTCTTTCCATTACTGCCCATCCACCATCCACCCATCATCTGTCATCAATCCATCCATCCATCCATCCACCCATCACCCATCTACCTATCATGGATGCCTATCCATCCATTCGTCCAGAAAACAGGTATTCAGTTCCTCCTTGAATTCAGGCACTGGGGCAAATAAGACCTGCCTCTGCTCTCAAAGGGTCAAGTGTATTTAAAGGTGAACAGATCAGAGATGATTATCATGATAATGACAGAGATAAACCAGGGTCAGGAAAAGCTCCCCACGGGGGAGAAACACAACAAGCAGGTACAAGTCAGATGAAGGGGCCTGGGGGTGGCATCAGGGCCAAAGGCCCAGGGGCTTGCCATGCGTGTTCTGGAATCATCCCAGGCAGCCTGGCCTTGCTGGAAGCAAGAGGGAGGCCATGCATGGAGAGAAGCTGCTGGAAGATGGCTGGTAATGCAAGGCTTAGTCAGCCTCCTTCACGAACCCCACACGGTGGCTTCAACTTCTGTAAGAGTTCGTGATGCTACCCTCCTGTCCTGTCCTCAGTGGGTTGGGAAGGGGCTGCCATCCCTTGGCTCCCCCACAAATGTCTTTGCCACCCTGAGGCCTGGTGTAGCCCCAGGGTCACTGCTGCACGGCCTCCGGGAACCCTGGATCCAGGTGCCATGTGTGGCACTTGCTAGAGGGGACCCACTGGGGTGGGTGTGGCTATGCACACGTGCACGGTGGTATGAGTGTGTGTGTACACGTGCTGTTGTCTATGCATGTCTGCACACCAGCATACGTTCTAGTGTGTAGACACGGTTGTCTTACACGTGTGTGTGCATGTCTGTGTGGCTGAGTGTGCACCGTGTGCCCAGAACAGGGCACGCACCCCGGGAATGTGGTCTGAGGCTGCACGAGGGGCCTGGGCTCACCATCAGGAAGCTCATCGTGGCAGAGGCACCAGCGCCGGGCCCAGTAAGGACCAGGCTGAGGCCGCCACTGACGCCGCCGGGTCAGAGGAGGGTGGAGAGGAGGGAAAGTACCCGGCGGGCCTATCTCCAGGCCCACTGAGCCCCTCTTCACCTCTGGAGTGTGGACCCCAAATCCCTGAGTGTGGCTCTGAGAACGACCAAACCCACCCAGGGACAAGGTGGCTCGTCTGCCTCCCAGTGGGCTCTTCTCATGTCAGCCCTCCTGAGTTACAGCCCCGGCCAGTCGGGGGCCACCTCTCTGCCCCTGCATCCGAGTTACAGCCCCGGCCAGTCGGGGGCCACCTCTCTGCCCCTGCATCCGAGTTACAGCCCCAGCCAGTCGGCGGCCACCTCTCTGCCCCTGCATCCGAGTTACAGCCCCGGCCAGTCGGGGGCCACCTCTCTGCCCCTGCATCCGAGTTACAGCCCCGGCCAGTCGGGGGCCACCTCTCTGCCCCTGCATCCGAGTTACAGCCCCGGCCAGTCAGGGCCACCTACTCTGCACTCCTAGGCTCTGTAGGACAGCCAGGCAGTCACATGTGGAGGACAATCAGGTTGCATAAACATTACAGCTGGAGCCCCCAACGTGCACCTGCGTCCACACACATGCACACGTCCCTCTGGACTCTGGTATTTGGGTGTATGGAAGGTTGTTACATGCAGGATCTTCTCAAGATTTGGCAGTTTGGAGGTTGCAAATGAAATTATCTACGGAAATGAAATTCCGCTACAGAGCTGCCTCACCTGAAGAAATCACTTCCCCTTGGAGCTGTGAACTGCATGTGGGCCACACAGGCCCAGGGCACCTGTCACTCTGCGGAAAGCTCCAGGTGTCACTATCACCTGCAATCACGTGTGACGATGCCCCAGACTGTCACCAGGACCCAGAGCTGCCTACGATCACGTGAGATGACGCCCCAGAACTGTCACCAGGACCCCGAGCTGCCTGCAATCATGTAGGACGATGCCCCAGTCACTGTCACTGGGACCCAGAGCCGCCTGCAATCACAGAGATGACGCCATGACCCCGTGCTGCCTCACCTTGCATTTTCTCCAGTTTGCTCATATAGGAGTTAAAGAGGGAGTAGATGCGCTCCGTCTCTCGGTCCCCATCAATGTCCAGCTGGATGTTCGCCGGGAGGCCGCTGCCCGACAGCAAGACAAAAACAGAAAGGACAACGATGTGAATGGTGACATCCCTGTTTTTAAAGCTCCCTGAGGATGACGGAGTGATCCGACGCCGAACTCCCTCCTGATGGGGCTGCGGCATCCGCCTGCGGCCTGTGGAATAGTCACGAGCACTGAGAAGTTACCATGCACAGCCCGAGGGCCCGGGGGCCTCGGAGCTGCTGCCACAGCAAGACAATAAGTCAGACTTGTTTTGCCATGAAAAGAAATGGCCTGGAACAAAAAGCCTCCCCCTGTGTTGCACTTGGGCCGCATGCCCTGAAGGATGGGGTCCCTGCTCCTCTGCGAGCCTGCCAGGCGGCTCGAGCTCCTGCCCGAGGGCACGGCGTGCCCCACTCCCCACACACAGCGCTCAGCCTCTGCCGGGTGGGGCCCAGCAGGGGTTTCCCCGGGTCTCTGCTGTTTCGTCTGTGTGACCCCCCAGCCCCAGCCCCGGGAGCTCTGCTGGTCTTCCTCACCCCCACACCCACACCAGACAAGTCACAGGGGGCACCCAAGCCTTCTTCCAGAGCTGGCAGAGGGGAGCCCCTCAGGGCCCGCAGGCCCAGCTAACGGGGGGCAGGGAGACAAGGGCAGACCTGGTTTCCACAGGAGGGAGGGCGTGCAGATGACAGTTGCAGAAACTAAAGTGGGTGTGAGCAGGTGGTGGGGAACTTCCAGTCTCTTCTTAGAAGAAGCCCAACAGCACCCTGCCCTGGGGGTCTCCCTGCAGCAGGGAGCCCCCTCCTGCACTACCACCCACCCCCAAGGATCCCTAGGACCCCGGGCAGAGCCCAGACTCCTGACAGTCGACAGAGTCCTCGTAAGGATGCACTGTCTCGTGTGCAGACCCCCCAACAATTGCAAGAACAGCCTAGGAGACTCAGCTGTGCATCCGTATTTGACAGCCAACACAGCCTCTTGGCCACACTTCCCCGTAGAGTGCACAAGCCGGGCAACTGTGCCTGGCCACACTGTGGCTGTGAGACAGGAAAACTGAAGGGAGCCCATGAAAACATAGCCATTTTTTTCCTTTGTTCCTTTTCCAGCTTCTCTTCCTGCTGGGGCCTGCACTCCTGCCCCACTCTACACGTGCCTTGTAATGCACATAGCTGTGTCCCCCTTGTAAGGGACAGGGCAGTGATGCCATCTTCAGAGTCTTCCAGCACAGCAGATAACCGCTACGGAGCGACCAGGCAGGGCTGCCATAACTGTTCCCCAAGACCACTGACTCCAAACACCTTGATGCCAAGACCCCTGGCTTGAGGGAGTAAGTGACCTATGACAGACACCCGGACCCTGTCCTTGCGCTGACCAGTACGAGTCCACAGTTGTCAATAAAACCCCAGGCCCTAAGTGAAGAGGAGACCCCTGCTCCTTCCCAGAGTCTCCTGGACGCTCTGTCCATCTCTCTCTGTATAATCAGGAAACTGTGTTCTCACTTCCTGCTGGCTCACGTTTGATTTCCATGCTGCATGAGCCCAGGACCCTCGTGGCGGGTGCTGTGGGACCCTCTGTCTGGGTGCTCGGACCTGGCACCAGCGGGGAGGGCTGCGGGGGCCGGAGGGGCACACACCTACCCGGTGCAGGGAGAGCAGCCCGGAGCTGTGTCCGAGGAGGCCCTGCAGCAGAGCCAGTGGCCGTTCAGGTAGGCGGAGGGGTGGTAGACAGTGAGGCGTTTCTTGTTGCACTGGCTCACTTTGGTGAGGATGTCGATCCAGGCCTTGGCCTCCACACAGTTGTTGGCCTGGATGTACAGAGCTCGCTCGGGTTGGATGACCTGGAACATCTGAGGAGGCAGCGAACAGGCTCAGAGAAGCCACACAGCAAGGCATCCGGCCCGAGCCCCGGGGTCATTATTCTCCATGCGGACAAGCCCAGGGGCTGTGGAGGGAGGGTGGAGCCCAGCCAGAGGCAGGAACAAGCCCAGGGGCCGTGAAGAGAGAGGCAGAGAGAGGCAGAGAGAGGGAGGGACGGAGGGTCCGAAGCCGGCTCTGTGCTGAGAGCAGAGAGCCTGATGTGGGCTCGATCTCATAAACCATGACATCCCGACCTGAGCCGAGGCCGATGGTCAACTCCCGGGCTGCCCGGGCGCCCCGTTTCTTCTGACCTTTAAGCTGGGGTGGGCTTTTGCTCCAGGTGTGTCAGCGCCTTCCGTGCTCACCTTCCGTCCTTACCCACACCTGCCTCAGGACCGTGTGCATGCTGTTGTGTCCATCCTGCCCCCCCGACCACTGGGGGCTCGTCGTCGTTCCTCCAGGTAGGCGTTACTTCCTCCGCGAGGCTTCTTAGAGCCTCCGCTGCCTTTCTTATTAGTCATTCGACAAACATCCCTGCATACCAGGCACCGCCCTATATTCTAGGGACATGGTGTGGCCCAAACAGAGTTTCTGTCTGCATGAACTTCCAGCCAGCAAGAAGTTGGATAAAAAGGAACACAAAGTTCAGGGGCTGTGTGTGTGTGTGTGTGTGTGTGTGTGTGTGTGTGCTTGTGTGTTGGAGGAAGGGTCAGGAGAGAAACTTCTAAATAAACAACCCAGCTCAGGTTAGAAAGATGACAAGAGATAATTAAGGGGCGGCTGGGTGGCTCCGTCGATTAAGCATCTGACTTCGTCTGAGGTCATGATCTTGCGGTTCATGAGTTCGAGCCCAACATCAGGCTCTGTGCTGACAGCTCAGAGCCTGGAGCCCGCTTTGGATTCTGTGTCTCCCTCTCTCTCTACCCCTCCCCTGCTCACACTGGGTCTCTCTCAGTCTTTCAAAAATAAATAAAAAACTTTTAAAAAAGAGATAATTAAGCTGAAGGGGAAAGCAGAAGATGGAGAGTCCCAGGCAGAAGGACCACTAAATGCAGAGGTCGTGGGGCAGTGGGGACAGATGGTGCAGAGGTCCTGAGCCCAGGGAGGGCCGGGTGCTCCCAGCAGAAGCAGGCCTTATGCATACATGCACTGTTGCACAGGCTTCAGACTGCATGAATCTGTGTATGGCTGCGATCCCCCATGGCGGGCAAGGCTCTAGACAGGGGAGTTTTGTCTTGATTGTCCTCACAAACTGGCCCCTCTGACGGGGCTCAGCACGCCGCAGGCCCGTCTCCCAAACAGACACCAGCCTGTTAGTTAGTTAGCACTGTACGAACTGGCTCTGAGGAAGTCAGCAGGGAAAACTAGCTGATGAATAAATGATGCTAAAATTAAGTGATTTTCTAAAGCTAAACTGAGGGCCTGATGGAATGAAAAGGCTCACGCCTGTTTCTAGGACACTGTCCACACTTGCGCCCTGCTGTAACATCTGGGGACGCCCCCAGCCGAGGGCGTGATGCTCCCAGCCCACCTTCCTGGAGGCGGCGGCCTCTGTGCCTGGGAAGAACCAGGTGCAGACGCCCAGCACTATGGGACGCGGTGTCCCAGATCCTGGAGCAGGTGTACGGCGTGAACCCTCAGGCCCAGGAACACATACCCGTCTGCCATGGGGCACCTGCTTGCCCAAGACACTGCCTCAAATGGTTCTGCGGGGGGTACAAGAAACCCGCTCAGGACAGTGCGGGAGCTGCGTCTGTGGGCTGGGCCGTCCAGCGGGGGGCAGACCCCTCCATCCACCCAACCAGCGCCCCCAACTGGGCAGTGGGGTCAATCTCAGACCCCGACGGAGATGTGAGCTCATCACGACTCCCCCTCAGGGGCCCCGGGCCAAGACCAGGCCTGAAACAGACCTGCTGTGTCCCCCGCCAACAGTGTGGCCTTAGACACCTACTGACTCCTGACTGATGAGCTGTGCCGATAAGCAAGAGACAGCCAGACACAGGAGACAGAAGACAGGTCAGAGCCCCTGTCAGCTCCCAAGAGGCAGAACCTGCATCGGGGGCTGGTCCTCCCAACCCTCAACAGGGCACGTGCAGCAGAGACTGCGGGGTGACACAGTGTGCAAGGGCCGTCCTTCCGGGGCCACTGGTCACCGTGGGGGGCTCCCGGGGTCTGAGGAAGGTTCTCAGGCAGCACAGAGCCGCTATAACATGTAATTCTCCTGAGGCCCCAGCCCAGTCCGCGGCTGGCAGGGAGGCAGCGCTCAGGAAGACACAAACAGTGAGACAAACGACCAGAGATACAGGGAATGGAGGGCTGGGCCTAGGGCTGCAGAGGGACAGCGGGGTCAGGCTCGCAGCACAGACAGTCAGGTCTGAGTTCCTGGCCCCTACGTGATGGTGTGAGCTCCTGCAACCCCCGTCCGAAGCCACTGTGAGGCTGCCTGCCGTCTGGAGACTGGGCCAGAGTTGTGACTCCCCCTCGGGAGGGAGGGTACTGGGGAAAAGGCCTCCCAGGACATTGTGCAAACCCCAGACCTGGTGTCCAAACAGCTCTGTGACCTCAGAGAGTACGGACTCCAGGGTCCGGAAGGTGCCCATGCTGAGCGCACACAGAGAGCATGGACTCCAGGGTCGGGAAGGCACCCCCGCTGAGCGCACACGGAGCACCAGCTAAGCTACCTGTTTTCCTGGACCACCACTGCTTCCAGAGCACAGGAAGTCATCTGTCCGAATCTGTTTATTTGTTTGCTTGTTTGTTTGGGGGGGAGAGGCAAAGAGAGAGGGATAGAGAGAAAATCCCAAGCAGGCTCCACACTGTCAGCATAGAGCCCGACTCAGGGCTCGAACTCACAAACTATGAGATCATGACTTGAGTGGAAATCAAAAATTGGGCACATAACCAATTGAGCCACCGAGGTGTCCCATCATCTGTCTGAATTTTAAAGGGAAAAAACTTTAAAATAGGCAACACCCTGAGAACACCTCTCTCCTTAAGGGACTATGTCTTCTTGTGCAAGAGCTTCCAAATTACCACCCTTAGTTTAGACCATTGGAGGGTCCGGCTTGACTGGGCCTTCCCCCAGGAATGCACCGTAACTCAACACATCATAAGGGAATGAATCGGTGCTGAAGAGGCCTTGGGATGGTGCTTTATACACCGTTAGCTGAGCAGCGAGCCAGGAGCTGGGAGTATGGGCATCACTGCAGGCTTGGGCACGGAGGCTGCGAGGGGCCCGCCCCGCCCCCACAGTGGGGCAGTCCCCCATCAGCGTCTCAGGGAGAACCGGCCAATGGGCCTCTTTCCACCCACTGCAGCCTCAGCCAGAAGTTCAGATGGAAGAAGAGCTGCAGAGAAACGCCCGAACCAGGGCCTCAGGCAGAGCCCGGCTGTGGAAGGTGGAGAACACGCACTCTCTCCCAGGGGGAGCTGATGGTCCCACCCCCACAGCCCCACATCACAGGCTGGGGTTTCTTTAAAGCTGGAAGGCCAGGGAATGAGCTGCAGCACTGTAATTTTTAACTTTTATTTATTATTTACTCCCCACTGTGCTCTAAAAAAGACTGCAGCTGACTTGTATGAAATCAATCTAATAAAACAGAAAAATATAAAAAAGTATTTAGAAAATTAGGAACAGAGGGGCACCTGGGTTGTTCTGGGTGGCTGTCAGTTGAGTGTCTGACTCTTGATTTTGGCTCAGGTCATGATTCAGGGTCATGAGATCGAGCCCCGTGTTGAGCTCTGTGCTGTGTGTGGAGCCTGCTTGGGATTCCCCTTCCCTAAGCATGTGCTCTTTCTCTCTCTCTCTCAAAAAATAAAGAAGATTAAGAACAAAAAACCAGAAATGGGAACAGACCAAGGAGAAAACAGGACATAACTGTGCAGGTTTCTGGGTGGAAATATTGGGCCCCGTGCTGAGGGCTATGGGGGTTAAGGGAGGGCTGTGGGGGTTCAGGGAGGCCTGTGGGGGTTAAGGGCGGGCTGTGGGGGTTAGGGACGGGCTATGGGGGTTAAGAGAGGGCTGTGGGGGTTAAGGGTGGCTGTGGGGGTTAGGGCGGGCTGTGGAGTTAAAGGAGGCCTGTGGGGGGTAAGGCGGGCTGTGGGGGTTAAGGGAGGGCTGTAGTAAGGGAGGGCTGTGGGGGGTAAGGACAGGCTATGGGGGGGAGAGAGGGCTGTGGGGGTTAAGGGCTAGCTGTGGGGTTAAGGACGGGCTGTGGGGTTAAGGGAGGCCTGTGGGGTTAAGGGAGGGCTGTGAGGGTTAAGGGTGGGCTGTGGGGGTTAAGGGAGGGCTGTGGGGTTAAGGGAGGGCTGTGGGGGTTAAGAGGCCTGTAGGGTGGGCTGTGGGGGTTAAGGGCGGGCTGTGGGGGTTAAGGGCGGGCTGTGGGGGTTAAGGACGGGCTGTGGGGGTTAAGGGCGGGCTGTAGGGGTTAAGGGCGGGCTGTGGGGTTTAAGGGAGGGCTGTGGGGGTTAAGGGAGGCCTGTGGGGGTTAAGGGTGGCCAACTGTATCCCAGGCATCTCACCACCTGAGCTCGGAAGGGACGGGAGAGATGGCGCTATTAGAAGCGCTGCCACTTCCACGGCCACACAGCGCAGCGAGGGGCCCCACCCCTCAATGACATGTGGTCCTCAGCCTTAACCCTGACCCTAAGCCTCCATGGGGGACGGAGCCCTCTGTGGCAGGGAGCCAGGAAATAGTAGCAAAGGAATGAGAGAGGCAGGGAGCCACCGTGAATGGGCCAGAGCCCGAGAGGGACTGATGTGGACACAGCTCGGCGTGTCTCCCATGGTCACCACGAGCAAGTGTCCTGACAAGACACAGCCAGGGGACGCACTCCCCTCTGTGGGATTCCTGGCCTGAACCTACCATGGGGGACCACCCGGCCCTCCGACCCTGAGGGACACCCACAAGAAACTGGCCCTTGCACTTCAAAAACATCAAGGCTCTGGAACACAGAGAAAGGCTGAGGAATGTTCCAGATCAAGGACACGACAGAATGAATGTGTCCCTGGGTGCCGGCTCAGGGACACACAACACGTGTGAAGACTGATACAGGATGGCTGACGGCAAGTTGGCACTGGCCTCCCAACTTCGGTGGCTGTTCGGGCTACACATGAGGAAGTTCTTGTTTTCAGGGAACACACTAAAATATTTGTGTGGTTCAGAAAAAATATACGCACACGGAGGATGACGAAGAGATAGAAACGAAAGAATACATTCAGCAAACGGAAAAATGCAAACAACCAGCGATTCTGGGTCACGGGACCCAGGAGTCCTGCTCTATTCTTGCAACTTTCCAGTGAGTTCAAAACCAGACCAAAATTCAAAGTTTCAAAGAAACTCCACAGGGCTCCAGAGCCAGTCCGTGGCCCCCCAAGCTGTCAGGGAAGCACTTTCTGGCAGGTTCTGCTCGCTCCGGCCAGCCCAGGCGGGAGAAGCCAGGCTGCTGGGCTCCAGAGCGGGTGCAAGGGAGGCGGGGTGCGGGTGGGGGCCCACCGCAGGGACATTGCACTCACGTTCTTCATCTTGAAGGACTCCTCCTCCAATCTCTCCACTGCCAGAATGTTCTCAATGGGAATGCTGCACAGGGGCTGGTCTCCTGTAGCAGAGAGGGGCTCTTGAGGGGCGGGCCAGAGGCCCCCCGTGTAGGTGGGATGGTAAGCAGCAGGCAGAGCACGGGCTCGAGGGGTTTGGGGCTGGGACGCTGCAGAACAGCCCGGCCTCACACCGTGTGCCCAGCGGGGCCCGGCGCTGCCTTCCAGGAACCCTAAACCCTCGAGCCACACGCTATTAGAAGCCAGATCTGGGGGCACACAGCCAACATGGGACCTCGGCTCCTACGCCTGGCGCCCACCTGCCCCCAGCCCTGCCCAGGCCATCCTGGTGGTCATGCTCCTGTGATAAGAAACAACTTGCTCTGAGGAACGCTCTCCATTTCACTCCAGAAAAGCAGGCGTTTAACCCATCAGTGCCGTAAACAAGGCTCTGGGCCCTCAGAATAAAGTATGTGAAATCAAGCAAAAAGCCAATTTTTCTCGTTACCTTTGCTTTTCTGGTAGGTAAATTCGTGGTTGGTCAGGCGGAACCATCTTTTCTTAAAATTCTTCATCCCAAAGCGTTTCCGTCCTTGCGCCCTCTTAATCATGAATCTGTGTGAGCAGGAGAGGGGCTGGAGCTTGGCACATGCACCCCCCCAACAGTCCGAAGTCACGTCTGCAACATCAAAGTAACTGCCCCCTTTCCATCTGTGGCGCCAGATGCAGCCTGCAGACTTCTGACCTCTTATTCTACTTGCAAGTGACAGGATTAAAAATCAAAAGGCAAACATCTCTACTTTTGAAAAGTTTAGTCCCTGTGCTGGTATCGACTTTAAGTTACAAGCTGGCAAGGACACCAGGTTCATCAGACCCTGAGACGGCAGCCGCCCGTGGCCATTGCCACGCTGGGGACATCGACCACAGATGCCCTGAGGGGCCACGGCAGGTGCGAGGTGCCTCCGAGAGGGAAAGAGCGACCGGAACACCGCCTCCCTGGCAGGGAAGAGATGCTGCAGGGGTGAGGCCCCGACGGCGGCGTGAACCACGCAGGTGGCCCAGCCCCTCCTCCCCTTCCTTCTGCCGCCGGGCGTTTCTCCCCTCACATGACCCGCGGAGCACAGGCGTGGAGAAAGAGAAGTGAATAGTACCACGTCTCAGACGTGCCCTGCAGGCATCCTGGTGGAACCCGAGGCGTGGACAAAGGCCACGCCTCTCCAGTCTGGCCACCTCTGTCCTGGGAGGCCACCAGCCACGTGGGCGGAGGCGCCTCAGTTCGCCACTGGGACGCCGGGACACGGCAGGACGCAGGACTTACCCTTCCTTAAGCAGGATGGGCTGCTCTATGCTCTTGGGGTCTCTTCTCCCAGAAGACGAGATCAAGTCCAAGAACTATTGTGGGAAAGAAAGCAGACGCTTAAAGAGAAAGTGGCTTGAATACACTCCTCCTCTCACAGGAAGTTTGCCAGGACGAAGTCTTTCTGACAGCACAGCAGAGACGAAGCGGCATGTGGATTTTGGACAAAACTCCCGCCCGGAAGCTTCTGTCCGACCCCCCAGGGCGGGTCTCACGAACCTCAGCTGCTGCCTCACCTGATAGCTGCCAAGCGTCAGTAACATCTGGAGGCCTCCCTCCTCGGCCTGACTCTTCCGTGACCCACCTGGGTCCCCTCCACCAACTACACATGCCCCCAGCCCTGTCCCTTTGTCCCCTTTGAGGTCCTGGCTCTTGGGAGTTCCAATAGATAATTATGCATGACTGTTTCTAAACATCCAAGAAAAAGTAAAGCTTTCCAGAAAACATTCTCCCCACATGCCATGTCTCTAACTCCAGGCCTGGGTCCCCGGGGTCTGTGACCCTGAGGCATCTGTGGGGTCACCAGGAGCAGAAGGCCAGGAAGGGCAAGGTGAGCGGTCGCAGAATAGACAGGGCACGCCACCACTTGGGGAGACGGACTCAGGGATGAGGTGCTGGGTCCTGAAGAGGAGTGGTCAGGGAGGGGCTGCGGAGGGTGGTCGCTGACACTAAGGGACCAAATGCTCCGGACTCTAAAACGGTTCGTGGTCAGTCATGTGTTGTGTGAATTTTAACTCAATCTTTTAAAACGACTGTTTCTTAGGAAAGACGTACAACACGGGGGCAGTAAGTCTCCGTTAACTGATGTGGACACTTACGTTTTTTACCGCGTCAGCGTATTTTTGCTCGTTGAAGAATTCATAAAATGCAGCCATGTAGGATTCCTTAAAACTGGCCTAAAATGAAATAAGTCACTCAGTAAAGGCCCAGGAGTCTCTCGGCTCATAGCCTCAAACTGAGAAATCTAGAGGCACAGATCATGACCAGCTTCCATTGTGGGGACTCAGTGAAGGGGAGAGAGCAGGTCTCCTGGTGGTGGATGGTGAGGGCACATCGCTGCCCCAGCGCTCAGCCCGGGCACAGCCCACGGCAGCCACACAAGCCACTGAAGCTATGTTTGGGAAACCCAACTACGAGTGGGGGTTCCTCAGCTAGTTCTTGCTACAAACAACACAACACCCCTGTCCGTGTGGACACTAACACCTGGGTTCCAGGTCTACGGAGCCTAAACTGGCACCCAGGTGAGGCTGCTCCCAGAGGGGCAGGGTGGGTGGGGCTCCCAGAGCTCTTCTGTGATGGGGGCAGGGGTGCGTGGGGTTTCCAGAGCCCTTCTGTGATGGGGGGCAGGGTGGGGTCTCAGACTTTCTGTGATGGGGGGCAGGGTGGGTGGGCTCCCAGAGCCCTTCTGTGATGGGGGCAGGGGTGGGCAGGGCTCCCCAGAGCCCTTCTGTGATGGGGATAGGGTGGGGGCTCCCAGAGACTCTCTGTGATGGGGGCAGGGGTTGGTAAGGCTCCCAGAGCCCTTCTGTGATGGGGGGCAGGGGTGGGGTTCCCAGAGCCCTTCTGTGATGGGGGCAGGTGGGGTGGGGCTCCCAGAGCCCTTCTGTGATGGGGCAGGGGTGGGTGGGGCTCCCAGAGCCCTTCTGTGATGGGGGCAGGGGTGGGTGGGGTTCTGTGAGCCCTTCTGTGATGGGGGCAGGGGGTGGGTGGGGCTCCCAGAGCCCCTTCTGTGATGGGGCAGGGGTGGTGGGCTCCCCAGAGCCCTTCTGTGATGGGGCAGGGGTGGGTGGGGTTCCCAGAGCCCTTCTGTGATGGGGGGGCAGGGGGTGGGGTGGGGCTCCCAGAGCCCTTCTGTGATGGGGGGCAGGGTGGGGTGGGGTTCCCAGAGCCCTTCTGTGATGGGGGCAGGGGGTGGTGGGGCTCCCAGAGCCCTCTGTGATGGGGGCAGGGTGTGGGTGGGGCTCCCAGAGCTTGTGATGGGGGACAGGGGTGGGTGGGGCTCCTGCAGAACCCTTCTGTGATGGGGGCAGGGGTTGGTGGGGTTCCCAGAGCCCTTCTGTGATGGGGACAGGGGTGGGGGCTCCCAGAGACTCTCTGTGATGGGGGGCAGGGGTGGGTGGGGCTCCCAGAGCTCTTCAGATGGGGGGGGCAGGGGTGGGTGGGGCTCCAGAACCCTTCTGTGATGGGGCAGGGTTGGTGGGGTTCCCAGAGCCCTTCTGTGATGGGGGGGGACAGGTGGGGGCTCCCAGAGACTCTCTGTGATGGGGACAGGGGTGGGGGCTCCCAGAGCTCTGTGATGGGGGACAGGGTGGGGGCTCCCAGAGACTCTCTGTGATGGGGGGAGCAGGGTGGGTGGGCTCCCAGAACCCTTCTGTGATGGGGGGCAGGGGTTGGTGGGGTCTCCAGAGCCCTTCTGTGATGGGGGCAGGGGTGCATGGGGTTTCCAGAGCCCTTCTCTGTGATGGGGGACAGGTGGGGGCTCCCAGAGCTCTTCTGTGATGGGGGACAGGGGTGGGGCTCCCAGAGACTCTCTGTGATGGGGGCAGGGGGTGGGTGGGGCTCCCAGAGCTCTTCTGTGATGGGGGCAGGGGTGGGGTGGGGCTCCAGAGTCGCCCTGTGATGGGGGGACAGGTGGGTGGGCCCCCAGAGCCCTCTGTGATGGGGGGGCAGGGGTGGTGGGTTCCCAGAGCCCTCTGTGATGGGGATGAGGTGGGGGGGGCCCTGTGAGACTCTCTGTGATGGGGGGCAGGGGTGCGGGGGCTCCCAGACCCCTTTCTGTGACTGAGAAGGGGGTCCCAGAGCCCCTTCTGTGATGGGGGTCAGGGGTCAGGCTGCTCCCATAGCCTTTCTGTGATGTGGGAGTGGGGCGGTGGGGCTCACAGAGACCCTTCTATGATGGTGGGACAGAGGTAAGGGCCTTCCAGAGCAGCGGTATGGGGGCTCTCAGAGCCCCTTCTGCGACCAGGGCAGGGTTGGGAGCTCCCAGTGTGTGGAAGCCGGGGAAACCCTTGCAAACACGTGCAGGGGCTTCAAAAGAACCACCCATGACACTCCGCCTCCAGGGAACACCCTTTTCACATGTAGGTCACTTTACTGTTTCTCGACGTGCAAGGAGGTGGGCTTCGTGCAGACCTCAGACCCAGCACGTTCTGCCAAGTGTCCAGCCACCACAACCGGCATGGATGGACAGAGAAGAGCATTCAGGCCGGCCACCACACAGTTCTTACTCCAGTTCACAGACAGCCAGGCGTTTCCCCAGAGGTGGCTGCTTGTCTGCCAGTGACCAGACCCCACAAAGAAGAGAATGAGGAGTCAAGCCTCTCCAGACAGAAGGGGCGGCCCCACGCCACCAGATCAGTCGTCCCTGTGGATCCAGCCTTGGGCTTCAGCCCCAGGGAACACGCCTGCTATCCTCGGACCTGCCTGTCAGGACCCTCGTTCCTGGGGCTGTGAGGCCTGGGGCAGACCCTCAGGGCCAGGAAGGACGGCACACAGTGCTGCGGGCTGCCCATCAGGGCGCAAGCCTGCCTCAGGCACGGACGTCCTCAGATGCTCAAGGCCAAGGCTGCTGCGAGGTCTCTGAATGCCGACACAACATGGATGCACCAGCCACCCCTTCAGATGATGGTAACACAGCACAGGCTACCTATCCCTCCTCCTCTCCCGCTGCATGTCGGTCCAATGTGACTTCAAATCCACTTATTTATGACAAAAATGAAACTGCGGCAGGGAGATGGCCTCCCCCATAGCTGGTAAGCAGCCGGACCTCCCTGGACGTTTGTTAGCAGAAACGCGGAAGCTCTGGCCTGGGGATACCAAGCCTGTGAGGGCTTCAGCTCCTCCTCTCGGCCGTGTTCCCTAGCAACAGTTGCTCTAGCAACAGGGACTTTTACTTCTGTCTGGGGCCTGTGTCATTGTTAACCCTTCTTGGGAAGACACTGAATTTGGACTTAATTCCTTCCCCCTCCCCCTCCCCCACCAACCGCCTTGCCTGGAGCCCAGGGGCATTAATCCATCACTGGTTCGGGCTCTTGTGATTTCTTTGTTGCTTACTAACTCATGCTACCGGGCTTCTGAAATATCATTGTGAATTACAATTCCCACTGTGAACCTGCGTTAAGTACATGATTCACAAAAACGAACTCAGTCTCTGAGGATAATTTGCCCCCAAACAAAATAATCTCAAAAAGCAAAGTTTCACAGCTCAGCAGGGCAAAGAGGTGCTTGCACGCTGCTGGAATGTGCTCTTTATGAGCACGCTGGGTGGGCTTTATCGTTCCTTCTCCTTATAACTGTGTCGAACACACACTCTTTTGTGTTAAAAAGAGGGAACGGTTAAATGACTTACAGATTTTGACTTGGACAAGCTGCCAAGCGTCTGAATGGTCTTGGAGATCAGCGTCAGCGTCCGTGACGTCTGCGGGTCCTGTCAGGCGGGAAAGGGCAACGTGAGCTTCCTTTCAGTTTTACAGAAATGCTGCGATTGAACCCAGGATCATACAGCCACACGTGGATGACGTCACCTAAAAGGCCCCCAGCGCCAGTGTGCTGCCGGCAGGTAACAGAAAGCAGGCAGACACCGGATTTGGGGAAGGTCCCTCTAGGTTCCTCGTCCACATGCTCTGGAACCTGCTCACAGTGCAGGCTCCGGGGCCACCGCGGACTGGGCCTCAGGGCGTCCACACGGCCCCCGCCGGGCGCCCCGCAGTGCAGGGGAGGACAGTGAGGCCGACGCCAGCCAGGTAGGCACAGGGGCATCTTCAAAGGAGCAGTTCCAAGTCCCTACGGCCCGGGACGTCCTGCTTGCCCTTCACAGGGTCTGGAGGTTTAATCTAAAACCAACAGATGGAAAGGGCCCCTTGAGCCCCCCGCCCTGCACTTGCTGCCAAGCGCAGTCACCTCCCGGCGCTCTCCACGGGCGCGTCACTGGTGTGGGCGCCCAGAGTCCGTGGCCCTGAGGAGCTCCGTGTTTGCTGACTGACTGTATATATAACTGAATGTATCCAAGATCATAAATGCTCCATTTTCCTCAGGGTGGGAGTGGGAATTCCTGGTCACAGCATCCAACCGTGTTCACAGGCACTGCTTAGACAAGCTGCTAAACCTTCCTGTGGGTAAAGGGGTTCAGGGCATGAGACTGTTCACAGTCCGGCTGCCCCCCGGGCCCCGCTTCCTCCAGCGCACCTGGGGGCTCAGGTGGGCGCGTCTCCTGGTTGACGGGGGCGGACGCTCACTTACCGTGTGGTGAGGCGTGAGCTGGAAGAGGTTGGGGGACAGGATGGCAGGAGCGAAAAACCTCAGGAAGATGAAGCTGCTCACGGCGGTGTACCTCACGTCCAGGTCGTCTGTGGCCAGGACACAGACCAGCTCAGCAGGCCCTCCGCGGGGGACGGCAGTGAGCCTGGGGGTCTGTCCGGCGACCCTGCCCCTCCCGAGGGTCTGCCCTGCGCATCGTTGCTCTCCCGTCACCATTAGTAAGAGGACCTCTTGGTGGTCAGGCTCTAACAGATAGGAGCTGGCTCACCAGATGGCCAAAGTGAGGCTCAGGGGTGCTCGGTAACACCCCCACCCCCACCCCCGCCCCGCAGCAGGTGCTCTGCACGGGCTCTGAAAGCAGGGTGTCCTGTCCAGAGTAGGCGCAAGGCCAAGGCTCCACTGCTGGAGAATCTGGGAGGTGCCCCGGTGGGTGGGTGGGAGGGAGGGGGTTTCTGTCAGGTCCATGGGGACTGCGCTGGGGCTCAGAGGTCCCCTGAGGCAGCGGGACACGCCTGCGCTGACTCATGGATCAGAGCCATGGATGGGGACAGGATGAAGAGCCAGGCACCACACCACCCCCTCCTTAACCTTCTAAGCCCCGGCCTAAGCCAGTGCCCAGCCTGCATCCTGGGCCTCGCTTAACCTGACACTTCCCACCAGGGCAGGACACCGCTGTTTTGCCCACGGGTAACTCTGCACAGGGCGGCTCCCGGTGCCTCCCTGAGGACTTGGCAGAATTGGAAAGGGGATTAATCCCTGCGATCCATCTTGCTTCAACTCCAGAAAGGGCTCATCTGGTCTTTCTTGAGAATTCAACAAGGCTGACCTGCATGACATGGGGCACTGAGCATGGCCTCGACCTCCCCATCAGAACCGCTGAAAACCAGGGATGGCGGCTCCTCTGACGGGAGAGGCCCAAACTCAGAGAAATTCATGCTCTGTCCTGAATAAACCACTGTGACAAACCCTGGCCAGCTGGCCTTCCTCGTGGGGGCTGAGTCCAGGCTCTCCCGGGGCAGCTGCACATGGGGTCTGGCGCTGACCCAGCGGCTACGGCTTAGAACCACCTTTACAGGGACTCTGAGCATCCTTTCCCTGCCTTTCGGTGTCCAGTGAGGGGCTGTGGGTATTTCTGGAAGGGGGGACTCACCCTGGAAGCGCTTGGCCGCTGCCTCCCGAAGAGAGAAGAAAATGTCACACATGACAGTGGGGCAGCTCACTCCCGACTTGGTGATGACGCTGAAGATGCGGTCAACATACTGCCGAAGATTCTCCTGCAATGGGATGCAGGGGGGACACCTGACGGCGCCTTGCGGGTCCCAGGTCAGCCACGTGGAGCACTATGACCAGGTCCTCTCGGGCACCACAGAGTCCCACAGGGAAATACAGGAGCTCTGGGGTGCAAGCAAGCACCCCCTCCTGGTAACTGGACACAGAGATACAATTCCCTGGAATGCAGCCCCCTGGAGGCAAGAAGTCTTTTCTTTGAAGGCATGAAAGGGACTTAGCATGACCTGGACAAATCATATGAAAGATTAAAACATGAAAGTGACCTGTCACATCAGAGAGTTTTGTTGTTTTAAAAAACAGGACACCACTCTGCACGGACCCAGCTGGAGGAGGCCCGGGTTTGGGACCCAGGTCTGTTGCAGCTGGAGGACAGACTAGGCTGAGAAGAGGCCAGGTCGTGAGGCCAGCCTGGTGGGGAGGCTCTGGTGCCCCCGGGAGAAGGGAAGGTGCAGGAGCCAAGCGTGCCAGGCTGGGAGGGCGCTGGTCAGCACAAGGCAGACTGGTGGTGCCCTTCACAGCCGCTGAAATGGCCAGTCTCCCCACCACAGGCTCCGGGGGGCGTCCTGCGGGGCACGTCCCAGTGGGGGCCCCACCCGAAATGCTAGGAGGTGCGGAGCACCCAAGGGGGCCCCGGGCCCCAATCCTGCACAGGGGTGAATGGCTCCAGAGGGTGTTGAACAAACCAGAAACCCTTACCATGTTGTTCTCGAGGTTTTCTCCATCTTTGAGCTTCACAGGGTCAATTTCACAGGATTTGTGGCTCTGGCATATCTGGAAGAGCATTTGGGAGAAGGAGTGAGCGACACAAAGTCCAGGGTCACAGGCAAGTGCAGGTCGGGGGCCTCAAGCTCAGGATGGACATCGGGAGCCACAGCCAGTCTCAGAGGCGGCGGGACGAGGGCCTTCTTCACTTGAAGGCTCACGCAGCATCAGGCTTCATGGAGTTTAAACGTGTGATTACTTCAGTGCGGCCAGGCCTTCGCCCGCAGGCCAAGCTGTGTGATTTTAATGCGAGTTTAAACTGCCTCATGTTGCAAAGAGCCTGCGTTTTATGAAGCTGTCTGGGCAATGCTGCTCAGGATCCTGTCAGAGGTCAGAGCCACGTGGGAAGGAAGCATGTGGTGAAGGGCTGTCCACAGCCTAGAGGCCGCAACAGATAATCGGCTCACAGATTTGGGGATGCCCATGCCTAAAAGAAAGGGGTGTCTTCGAAGAACCAGTTTTTCTCTTGCACATCCTTTTGACTTTACTGGAATGATGGATTTTCTGAAGTAAGCATTTTTTTAACATTTATTTTTGAGAGAGAGAGACAGATCATGAGTGGGGGAGGGGTAGAGAGGGAGAGAGACACAGAATCTGAAGCAGCTCCAGGGTTCAAGCTGTCAGCACAGAGCCTGACATGGGGCTCGAACTCACGAGCTGTGAGAGATAATGGCCGAAGTTGGACACTTAACCGATGGAGCCACCAGCCACCTGAAGTAAGCATTTTCTTACTTGGAGAAAACGAGGGAGATTTTGGAACACACATGGAAGGTCCCTGTGGGGAGGCTGGGAAGGAGGCGACATTAAAGTCCCAGGTCTTCACACAGGGGTCACCCTGTGTGTCACCTTCTCTGCATCTGCCTGTCGACCACAGGGACGCACCAGTGTGGAAGGGGAGGGGGGTCCTTCACCCCCGTTCCTGCAGGACCTCCGTGCCGGCTGGGACCCGGACTCACCTCCTCTATGGTGGGCTTCAGGGTCACGTGCAGGTAGTGCATCCCTGCGAGCTTCATTGTCTCGTCGATGCACTTGGATGTCAATGAGTTTCCTCGGAAGATGGTGTTGGGGTCCCTGTAAAACAGTGTTGGAGGCAATTCTCTTTCGGGTAACAAGGTGTCAACAGAAGCAAGGCCTGTGAGCACCTGTCCTTGGGGGAAGAGGCCCACTCACCCTGGCCAAGGAGACCGCCCCAGGGACTCCACAGCTGGGAATGCTGGCCCCCAGCCCTGCCTGCGTGACAAGCCCTACGCTCAGCAGAACATCCACACACCCACTGCCTCGCCCTCGTGAGGGTGGGTTCTGCACCAAGTTCACGCCTCTAAGGACCAGGCCGGGGTCACATAGCAAGTGAAGCAAGACAGCGACTGTCTCAGGCTGTGCTCCACGCCTTCTCTCACCTAGGGCGCATTCTGGATCTTTCTGAACCAGGAGCTCCAGGGAGAGATTCTTCTTGGCAGAATCCACCCCCATGGAGTGGGCAGAGGTCCTGGGGCAGTAGCAACCCAGCCCCCCGCTGTGGCCCCAATAGTGAGCCTGAGCCCGCCCCCAAGGCAACTACAAGTGGTGCCCTTGCTCACCCGCTTCTCCCTCACACACCTCAGGATTTCCAAGTGAAAAGGTGTTCTGCTGAGGATCGGTAAGTGTGTCTCAGGAAGAAAACCTCAGCCCGTACGGGTCTCCTTAGCCGGCCCAGCCCCGGGCTCTGACCAGTGCAGAGGGAGACACCTGCTGCCAGGTCACCCAGCCCCGCCCGCGCCCGGCCGCTCACTCACTGGGTCCTCCGGACCTCGGCGTTGGCGATGGCGCTGATGAAGGGCACGACCCTGCCATAGTGCAGGAAGAGTCTCACCAGCGGGACGGCCGCCTCCTGCTTTTCCCTGCACACCTCACCCAGTATGTGCGCCGCCGATGCGGACACCGGCTGTGGGAAGGAGAGAGACCATGGGACCCCAGTGCGAGCCCCCAGCCCTGGGGCTGGTCGGCGGGCTGGGGTCTGGACGTGGTCTGGGGGGTGGAATCGGGCTGGGGTGGGGTCTTGAGCGGGGCTTGAAGGGGGCCGGGGGCTGGAGTTGGGGTCACTAGCAGGACCCAAAGGGGGTTGAGGGGTGGAGTCGGGGTTGGGAGGAGAGCCAGGCGTCAGCAGGTGGCCCAGGGCGCTGCGGGCACAGGCACCTCCACATCCGCAGACTTCAGCAGCAGGTCCCGTAGCGGGCAGTAGTAGTCAGAGGAGAAGACGTGGTCTTCAGTGTAGACCACGTTCAGCCGCAGGGACCCCAAGTCCCCTGGCTTCAGGCTCTTGCTGCCGTTGTCTCGGGGCTGAAGGAAGTACCTGGGCGCAGGGCGCACAGAAAGGGCAGCGTGAGGCGGCAGCACCGAGGGGCTGGTTCCCTCCAGGCCGAGCCCCCAGGGCTCTGCGCTGGCTGGTCGCCCATCATGGGCTGTGTCCGGGTCCGAGGCGGGATTCTGCAGGAACCTCTCCACTCCCTGCCCAGGGTGCATGGATCCGGGGTCTTTGTCATGGGGGACCCCCCGCAGGTTCCGTGTGTCAGGGGCTCAGCACCAGCGGGGCGGTGACTGGGCGGTGGGCCCGCAGACACCGGAGCACGTGGTCACTTTCTCGGTGTTTTCTGACTGGACACTGCCCGCAGGCCTTCCGCAGTGTGGCCGTGCAGGACCACGGTCTGCTCCGAGCCTGCAGGCCAGGCAGTCTGACAGGGGCCGTGGGGAGCTTGTGTCTGGCCGAGGCACCTCGCTGGGGGCCCACTGGGCTGTCATGTGAGTGTCCCCTCCTGGTTACAGGACTGGGGCTGTTTAGCTCATCAGTGCTCCCAGCAGCAACCAGAAGCCCACGGGGGGCTGTGCCGGTGCTGTCCTCACAGAATTAGACACGATTTCCAGTTTCCGGGTGATAGTAAACCGCCATGAGGCACAACACACACATCGCCCCCACAGTGCGTCTGCGGACATGCAGGGCTCTGGTATGTGGCATATGGCCATTTGTGACACCCGTGTCCCCCTCTTGTGTGTCTATTACAGGAGGGTGTCTGTGGCTTCACAATGATGACACTCACTGTGATAGCAAGTGGTTTATGAAATGATCATGAAATAAAACAAAGGCACATTCCTTAGGCCGAGTACACAGCAGCCAGAGGACACAAGAGAGGAAGACACGGCCTTCTGGGACCCACGAGTGAGGCGGGAGGCCGAGCCGAGGGAGACGTGCTCCAGCAGCATCTCGTTCCCTCCTCAGCAGGCGACACCCGGGGGGCGGGCCACAGGGCTGCCTGGTGCAACACGGCTCTCCAGGTCCAGGCCCTGAGCCACCAGCGGCACGGGGTGCTTCCGTGCGCTTGCTCTCACCGCAGCAGAGCTAGTTGGGAGCAGGTACAAAGGCAGGGGAGGCGGCTACGAGGGGGCCCACCGCGCACCAGCGCCGTCTCATTCTGGCTGCTCACCACGGCCATGCCCGCCCTTCCCTCCGCCCACCAGGAGGCGGGGGGGCCAGGCTCGCAGCACCTTACCAGGCTTCGTACGAGCTGGACTGTCGCAGCACATTCAGTGGAACTCTTAGTTCTCCCAGAAACTCATCTCCAAACTTCAAGTTGCTGGCGTTCCAGAGGTCAACTCTGAAAAACAGCCAACAGTGCGCAGATCGCCATCAGGGACGGCCTCGGGGAGGTGGGCCGGCCACCGTGGGCCTCATCTTCCCCAGCGGGGTCTGGGCCAGCCAGGCTTTTCTTTTTCTTCTTTAAATATATTTTAGTATGGATCATTGACTTTAAATATTTTTAAGGTTTTTTTTAATGTTTATTTCTTTTTAAGAGAGAGAGAGACATAGAGCAGGAGTGGGGGAGGGGCTGAGAGAGAGAGAGAGAGGGAGACACAGAATCTGAAGCAGGGTCCAGGCTCTGAGCACAGAGCCTGATGCGGGGCTCAAACTCACAAACCATGAGATCACGACCTGAACCAAAGTCAGACGCTTAACCAACCGAGCCACCCAGGCACCCCTCTTTTCTTCTTTTTAATAAGAGAAGTATTAAAAATATTTTTGGTTTGTCTGTTTACAATGCAATAGCTGGGACTTCACTCTCAATTTTAAATCCGAGTCTTGTATAAACACCTCTCTCTGAACAAGAAAGGGGACCTGAGTCTGAGAGCAGCTGGGGCACGGCCTCTGACCTCCAATGGGACTTGCAGACATGCAACTGGGGGTGCTTGGAAATGGAAGACTTAACCTAAGTCCGCACTCAAGCCAAGACCTGTGTGTGGAGGCTGGCCTCCCTCAGGACTCGAAGCCACAGGAGGAAGGAAGAAAGAGCCCGGGGGTCCCACAAGACAGGGAGGGAAGGGCTTCCGTCCACGCTCCGCACCTGACGGCCAGCCCCCACCCGCCCAAGCCGCCATCCCCATGGCCTAGTTATTGCTCAGCGGCTGAACAGTCATTGCAGGTTTCGGGGGAGGGGACGCCAGGGTCCCCCCCAGTTGAACGTCTGCGGTATTTCCAGTCAAGTCTCATGGAGGCCCTGACCTACAGAAAGGCAGGTTTTAAATCACATCAGATCCGAAGAATTCCTTTAGGGTCTGTCTCGTGAACAGGTCAGACCTAAATGTGGAAGACGGGAAAAGACACCCGGCTGGCGGCCTCACAGGCGCCAGGACGTATGCCATAGGGCGGCTGGGCCTCCAATGGGCATGAGGCCCCGGAGTGGCCCCTGGAAGGGGCCTGGGGGACCTCCACAGTGTGCTCTCGTACAGCCTGTGCACACCAAGGACTTGACCCCGGGCACCCCCAAAGCAACAGGACCACGTGTGAGGCTGGGCGAGGCCAGTAGGTGGGTGGAGCCTCACGCCGCACACTGAGCAGCAAAGCGCCTCTGACCTCACCTCTGAAAAGATACTGCAACGTGAACTCCCAAACCACGTTTGTCCCTTGGGTTAAGTAAATGTCCTCTCAGCCACCACCCGGACAGCTGGGAAGTTTATAGCTCTGACTTCGAACTCAACTCCCAACGTCCTAGTATTAAAATTATCAGAAAACTGAGAATTCCTCTCTCTCCTTTCCCTTATTTTTAGAAACAAAACGGAAAACAAACAGGAGAGGTGAATTCAGACTGCAACCGCCAAGCAGGAGCCTCAAAGCCCCAATTCTCGCTCACCGGATTTCAAGTTTGTCCACGTCTTCCTCCTCAAAGTCAAAGTGGGACTTCCGGCTGTAGCTGCAGGGTCTGGTCACCTGGAGGGGCAGACGGGAGGGAGCATGCGTGTGCTGCACCACTGCCCACAGAGCACCCCCACGTGCTGGCCACCCCAGGCCCAGGGAAGAGGCTGTGGCACCCCTCCGGAGCTGAGGTGGGGTCCCAGCCTGCAGGCATGCTCTGGGCCCCGCCTCCGGGGGGCTGGGGGTGGGGGTGGGGCTGTGCCAGGTGCTTCACACACTCTGCCTGGTTGCCCTCCCCACAGCCCCTACGCCCCTGGGCCGTCTCCCCCCTCAGCCCCAAAGCTCCGGATGCCTCCCTTCAGGCTCTGCCTCCTGATCTCCTTTCTCCCCAGCCTTCCTCCCCAACCTTCCCACGTCAGGGCCTCCACCCTCCGGCATGCTGGCAGCCCGTGCTCCTGCCCCCCAAGCAGGGCTCCCATCCAGCCAGGGCCTGCCCTGACCTCAGCCTCATCCACCTTCAGCCGAGCCTTCTGAAGCCCCCTGGAGCCCCCACTGATTCCCCTCACCCAGCACACAGGGAGTCTTTCTAACCCTGCACTCCCTGCCTGGCTCACCACTGGACCTCTTCCTCACTCAGGTCCATACTGGGAAGCCCGAAGGGGACTCTGAAACTCCACCTCTTCCAGGAAGCCCCCTAGAGCCTCGACTGCCTGATGCGGTTCACAGTGCTGATAAGGTCTATCGTTTGCCGTCTGGCTTCCAGTGTGCTGGGCATGGGGGTCCTGCATGGGATCTAACGTATGCACTGAGTGAATCAATGTGGCTTTACTGGAATTTTAAATAGTTTCAATAAAATATTTGAGGGTTTTTACATAAGTCTAGCCGCTATCCTGGGAGAAGATGGTCTGGAGGCCACTTCCTGTTGAAACTCCTGGAGGAGGCTGCCTGCCAGCCCAGAGCCCCCACTGGACTCCAGCTCGCTCTGCTGGGGGCTCAGCCTCAGGCAAGGCAGAACGTCGGGGCTATTTGCAAGCTGCAGCAGACCGTGTGCACAGAGAGCCCAGCCGCGGGATCCAGTTGCTGTGCAGGCTCTGGCCCTTGGAGTCTTTAAAGTCCAGACAAGCTTGTTCCAAGGTCTTGTGGTCTGAGGCCGTGGGAGAGGCAGGCCCACCCTGGGCTCACCTGTACTTGGGGCTTATTGAAGTCATCTAGTGGATTGAGACCCACATTACTGAGTGAAATATGAGCATATGCAACAGGAAACAGCCCATAGCAGCGGACGCGGGTCTCGGCGCTGTAGCGACAAGCCTATGGCTTTACTGTGTGTTTTACTGCAAACAAGTTAGGAAAGTGCTGATCTAAGCTATTCTCGGCAGCCTAGATATTGAAGGCTGTGCTGCTTTTAACATGTAACCTGTATTAAAAACTCTTCTTTAGTCTCTCTTCCAGATCCCCCCGTCTCTGGGGCCCTGGCATGAATACCCCTTGAAAGCAGGTTGACCACATCAGCTTCTTGCCTGATCGAGTCTCTTAAAAACCGTTTTCTTAACGTGGCTACGAAAAAGAATGTCCCTCTGGGACAGAAAATGGTGCTATGCCCTCAGCACTGACCTCACACCCCTTTACAGCTGCCCCAAGAAGCCAGGCTCTGTTTCAGAAACCCGTGGGCTTTCTGGATGCCAGTCAGACAAGGTCCAGGTTTGGGGCACCTGGGTGGCTCAGTCGGTTAAACGTCCGGCTTCGGCTCAGGTCATGATCTCGTGGTTCGTGGGTTCACCCCCGCGTCGGACTCTGTGCTGACAGCTACCTCAGAGCCTGGAGCCTGTTTTAGATTCTGTATCTCCCTCTCTTTCTGACCCTCCCTTGCTCACGGTGTCTCTCTCTCTCTCTCTCTCTCTCTCTGAAATAAAAACATTAAAAAAAAAAAAAAAAAGAAACAAAGAAAGAAAAGGTCCAGGTTCTCCACCCATGAGCTCCTTGGTTCTAACCCATCTCTCCAACGTCATTTTCCAAAACTCCCCTTTCTTGCAGGAGCCTCACTCTACATCTCGACACGCACTTTCCTTCAGCCTCACAACATGCCTTCCCAGACTCGACTCAAGGGTCCCCACTCTGCGAAGACTGGCTCTATGTCACCAGTCATTTGCTTTCTGGTCCCCAAAAAACTGACTTAGCAGCCACTGAGCAAGTGCAAGAGTGCACTCATGCATGGTCTCTGCGTGGAAGCAAGCTCATGAAGACAGGAGGGCAGGCCTGACTCTGCTTAGCACCCAGGACCTGCTGCAGAGGAAACACTCAAGAGACTTTTGCGGATGGAAAGCACCTCAGCCTCGTTTTCTACGGTTCACGTTTGACTAGAGCAGGTGCGCTTGCTTACTGTTGCGCCATCGTCTCCAGCCCTCACGGTCCATCTCGCTCACTTCAGGGGCTCACGATTCTGAGAGGCAGCCAGGGGGATCTCTGTTCAAATACGTTTCCTCGGGGCGCCAGGGGCTCAGTCGGTTAAGTGTCCGACTTCAATTCAGGTTATGATCTCACGGTTTGTGAGTTCAAGCTCTGCGTCGGGCTCTGTGCTGACAGCTCAGAGCCTGAAGCTGCTTAGGATTCCATTTCTCCCTCTCTCTCTGACCCTCCCCTACTCGCTCTCTGTCTGTCTCTCAAAAATAAACAAACACTAAAAAAAAAAGCAACAACAACCAGATACATTTCCTCTTTTGCTTCAAACCCCCTCACTATTTCTGGTGAACAACCCTTCCTCCACTGCTCAGGAAAGACTGGGTGAAGCAAGCAAAAAACCCCAAACCAACCAAACAATAAAAAAACCACTAAGTCCTGATAATTTGGAAAGTATTAACTTTTCAGCATTCAACTCAAATGGAAGCAACCAATGGCCTTTCTTCCAGGGATGAGAGGAAGTTCCTGGCACTCTGCACCTGGGGGTGGGTGTGGGGGGCATGCAGGGCAGTGGCTGCAGGGGCTGCGGACACTCTGCACCTGGAGGTGGGGGTGGGGGCGGGGGCGGGGGCGGCCGCTGCGGGGGCTGCGGAAGGTAACTCTGCTGGAGGCCCTTCAGACCCACACTCTCCCCCCAGATTCTCGACATGACGTTTGCGGCACTGAGTCACCAACCTCAAAATAAAACACTTCGTCGAACTGGGGATTGTTGGTCTTCTTCTTCACCTTCGTCTTCTTTGCTTCCGACCTGTGACCAGGGAGGGAGGTGCGTGATCAAAACCAGCACTGCTGGTGCCAAATCTTTCCGCCATGAGACCGAGCAAGCGAACGCTTACTGTGGTCACCGTCTTGTAAAATACAAGTGTTTTTTTTTTTTTTAATGTTTTTTGTTTATTTCTGAGAGAGAGAGAGAGAGAGAGAGTGTGAGCAGGGGAGGGTCAGAGAGAGAGAGAGTCACAGACTCTGAAACAGGCTCCAGGCTCTAAGCTGTCAGCACAGAACCCGACTCGGGGCTCGAACCCACGAACCGTGAGATCGTGACCTGAGCCGAAGTCCGAAGCTCAACAGACTGAGCCCCCAGGCGCCCCTAGTAAATACAAGTGTTTGTCCCTAACCCAGGCGGCCTGCAGACGGGGACATTGCCGAGCCAAGAATGCCCGACATGAGGAACGTGAGGGCTTTCTACACAAAGCAGCTTTAGGGCAATAGGAGAAAGGAAAGTAAGCGAGACCGATACATCCCACCTCGCGGCCCACCCTGCACCTTCCTGAACACGGAGTCCTCAGCCTCGCGGCGCCCCAGTACGGCTCGCCCGCGAGGCCCGGGGCGGGGGCGGGGCGCGGAACTCGCCTGCAGGGTCCTTCCAGGGCCACGGTGGCATAAGGGTCACACTGCCCATTCACGATGGGAAGGCCTTGGCACTCGAAGATGCTGCAGAGAGAGTGGGGGTGTCAGGGCGGGAGGTGGGGGGCCTGCAGGCAGTTTCTCAGGGTTGCCCTGAGGTCCGAGAGGGCAGCGGCCTCAGCAGCCCAGGGCCGAGTGTCCCGAGTTCTGGGTGGTGGTCCCCGACTGCCCAGGAGCTCCCGTCAGATGAGCACTAGTAAGTGCACCAATTAGCAGCTGGGAACCATCTGGGGGCAGGGGACAGTGCCTGCCACATTCAGGACGCCCTCCTGGTGACTTGCGTGCGTGAGGCCTTGCAGGGCTTCCTGTGACTCATGAATCCACCTGCCCAACAACCTGACACAGTGGACGCTACTGCACGTCCAGGTTGTAGGTGGGGGCTTGCGGGTCCTGCCCAGGCACGACCTCCGTGCCACGCGTGCCTCTGGCAGCAGGGTCTCCTCATGCCTGATCCCACCTGCAGACTGATTCAGGCGGTTCTTGTCTGAGGCTCTGCCTGGGGCGCCAGAACAGTCCGGCCCCACCCCGGGGTCTGCGCGGAGTGCCGAGTGGGGGCAAGGAGCTCTGCCAGTGGAGAATCAATGCTTCCCAGGGCGCATGAGCCCCTTCAACCCACAGCCCCCGCGCTCTGCCCGACCCCGTGGTGCTCGCCCTGCGTATTGACACAGGCCTATGGAGTGCCGTGGAGCCCCCTCCTCTCCGAAACACCCACAGCGGCTCAGACCCCAACTGTAGCCTCTGTCTCTGCACCCACCTCCAGGCTCCACCTGGGACGCCTCCTGCCCGTTGCCACCCACACGGCTCCAGGACAAACCCAGCCCCACTGTGACCCCCGGGTCTGCTTCCCGAACTTGGGGTCACAGAGCCGGACTGCCAATTGCCCACCATCCAGAAATTTTCCACCGTTCAGCATCCAGCTCTTCAGCTGACTGTGGTGGAGGAGGGGTCCAGTCGTCAGTGTTCCCTCTGGGGACGCAGGAGTCCTGCCCCCACAGAGGAGCATCAGTTTGGCTACACAGATGCAAATTCATTTCCCTGCGACGTCTCTGGGCTCTAGAGTCTCCTTGCCCCTGGGAAGCCAGAACCCAGAAAGACTGCTCTGCGGGGACTCAGAGGCAGGGCTGTGAAATGGGGCGGAGCAGCGTCTCGAGCAGCGCCAGCAGAGCCAAGCGCCAGTGCACACGTGTCTTCTGGCACGCGTGGCACGTTGCCCACATGCACTACATTCTAAAGGAAGGGGGTCCAGGGTCCACAGAAATGTCCACGACCAATCGCCTCCGATGCACAACACGTGTCCGCTCGGCCCGGCGGAGACCTCAGCGGCCTTGTGGCCTCCCGGATCACCCATGACGACTACCTGACGCACTGCACAACCCTGCCCAGAGCCCTGCCTCCGTGCCAACGGGCCGGCTCACGCCTGCCCGGCTCTGCAGTGCAGTGATGTACCGACGCCCTCACATGCCGACACGTCTCTGCAGCTAGAACGTAGGCCCCGGGAGGCCGAGAACAGCCCTCAGCTGGCAGCAGGGGTCATGAAGTAATTTTCAATGAATGATAAAAAGGTATATTAATCTTTGCTGGGGATGAAAAAGCAGCACGATAGGTCCCCGAGTCCAAGCCTGAGACCATACACAAGGAGAGGCCCGGTGTGAGGTGGGGACCGGCAGGTACCTCATCCACAGACAACAGGAACATGAGACGGTGGGTCACCGAACCACCTGGGCCTCAGCCAGGCGTCCAGGACGGTAGACTTGGGCATGCGAGTGAACAGGACAAAAAAGAGGGGCTACAATCAGGAAGAGCCACGTGTGGAAGGAACAGGGAGGTTTCTGTGAGCATGCCCAGAAGGTCCTCCATCCGCACGATGGCACAAAGGCTTGGCGCGGACGGCAGCACCCAGGCAGGTGGGTGGGAAAGCCTGCAGCTCATATCCACTACCAGCTGGACAGGACACGGCCGCCTCCAGCCTCCAGCGTCCTGGGCTCTCCCGGGCACGTGCGGGGAAGGGATGCCCTCAGGAAGGAACTGCAAGTGCTCACAGGGCAACCTGCGGTTTGGGAGGGAAGACAGCCTCACCCTGCTCTTCAGGCTCGTGAGGAGGGTGCTCCTAGCGGAGAAGGTGCACCTGTGGGGGGTGCTCCCAGCGAGGAGGGTGCTCCCAGTGGGGAGGGTGCTCCTGGGGGGAAGGTGCTCCTGGGGGGAGGGTGCTCCCAGCAGCAGAGAGAGACAAGCTGGAAGTAGGGAGAGGGAAGGCCTGGAGAGAGAACTCAACCTGGCCAGAACACCCCCAGGCAGGCACCCCTGAAAGACCACCTAGGTCAGGCGAGAGGTGAAAGGAGACAGGGGAGGACCTGGAAGTGCAGGTTCTGCAGCCTCTAGCCGGGTGGGCTGCCGGCCCCAGCAGGCGCTGCCAGGTGGTGTGCGGGTGGAGGCCCCCAAGAGATGTGACCTTATTTGGAAAAAGGTCTTTGCAGATGTAATCACGCTAAGGATCTTGAGATGATGAGATTTAAATTTTTTTTTTAATGTTTTATTTATTTCTAGGAGAGAGAGAGAGAGAGAGAGACAACGTGAGCAGGGGAGGGTCAGAGAGAGAGGGAGTCACAGACTGAAACAGGCTCCAGGCTCTGAGCTGGCAGTCAGCACAGACTCACGGGGCTCGAACCCACGAACCGCGAGATCATGACCTAAGCGAAAGTCAGACGCTTAACCGACTAACCCACCCAGGCGCCCCGAGATGATGAGATTTAAACCCAATTACTAGGGTCCCTTCAGGAGGGAGCCTTCACAGACACAGTGGAGAGGGTCACGTGAAGGGGGAGGAGAATGGGAAGGGACTGCCTGCTGCCCCGGAAGCTGGGGGTGGGGGAGGGACTGTCCCCTGGAGTGTCCAGATCTGGCTTCCAGAATTGGGATAGAATAACGTTCTGTGGAGTTAAGCCACTTAAGATTGTGGTGTTTGGCCTCAGCAGACCTAGGAAAGTAACACCCCTGCAGTAAAGGAGTGACGTGTGTCAGGGAGGCTGAGAACACGTCACCATCACGTTCTAGAGAGGAAAGTGGGGATAAGTTACGGTGGCCGTGCTGCCTGGCAGGAGGTGGGCCTGATTCTCGGGCGAGGAGAGAAGCGTCTTGGAATGAATCTGCTTCTGACAACAGACTTCTCTTCAACAGCCCGTCTTCCCAGCTCTTAATTTCCCCCAAGCCCATAACACACTGTGAGGTTGGCCCAAGCCCTTGCCAACTGTTGAGATGCCAGGGCGTGAGGGGAGGACCCACACAAATAACTGTGTGTGCTCCTGGACAAATGCCGGCAGAGACGCTATTATTCCAATTTTGTACAGGAAGTGACCCACAGAGAAAGTCAGAGCTTGCAGGGTGTCACATGGCTGGGGAAGATTTCGCTGGCTGTGGATGCCAGGGTTTGGGGTCCTGAGCCTTTTGCACCTGATCAAAGGTCGGGTGTCCACTGTCTCCTGTTCCATCCCAAATCAGTCCTGTTTGTGGCAAGTCCCAGGTGCACAAGAGACTTAGCTCTCAGGAAGAAAGTGATCGAATACAAGATGGCTGCAATATTAGAGGAGACGTTGTGGCCATAACACCCACTTTAAAAAAGACAAAAAGATCACAAATCTATCACCCTCACTTCTACCCTAAGAAACCAGAACAAGAAAAGCAAAAAACCCACACAGGCAGAAAGAAGGAAATAATCAAGACCATAGCAGAGATAATGAATTAGAAAAATCAGTAAAACCAAAAGTGAGGCGTTTGTAAAGATCCACAAACTTGACAGGTCTTTAGCTAGGCTGACCGAGAAAAAGAGAAGATTCCCGTATTTCTAAAATTAGTAATGAAAGAGGGGGGTCATTTTCTAATGACCTTAGAGAAAAAAAACCATTCTTTAAAAAACATTTCAAAGGAGCTAACCAACTGGAAAGACAGTGTTCCAGGGGCTGGAAGGGTTAGAATTGCTAATTCCGCAAAATGATCTACAGATTCAATACAATCACCATCAAAACATCAGCTGTGATTTTTGTGGAAATTAACACGGTGATCCTAAAATTCACATGGAAATGAAAAGCGCTCAGGATGGCCAGTCACCGAAGAAAAAGGACCAGGACAGAAGACTTCCGCTTCCTGATTTCAAAACTTACTACCAATTGAAAGTTGCCAAGACTGTGGCGCCAGCACAGGGCAGGCATGGAGGTCAATGGAATAGCACAGTTGACTAGTAAGTCCAGCAATTTTCAACAAAAATGCCAAGATAATTCACAGGGAAAGAACGGACTTTTCACCAAATGGTGCGAAGACAACTGGGTGTTCAAAAGCAAAGGGATCAGTGCTGGCACCTAACGCCACGTGTAACAATTAATCCCAAACACGGCGAGGGCCTGAAGGTGAGGGCTGAGACCATAGGGACGTTAGACTGGATTAGGGAGTGATTTCTTAGATACCGACCTAAAACACAGGAAACAACTGATAAGTTAGAGTGCATCAAGATTTAAAAGTCTTGTATTACCAAGAATGTGAAGGCAAAGAGCAGAATGACAAAAAAAAATGTTTTCAAATGATATATTTGACAAGGACCTAGTGTCCAGAATATATGAAAAATTCTTACGTCTTCAGAATAAAATACTGATAACCCAATGAAAACATCAGTAAAGGACTTGCATAGACATTTCTTCAGAGAAGAAAGAGAGCTGGTCAACAAGGACGAAGAAGGACAGTCCGTGTCATTTAGGGAACTGTGAGTCAACGCCACGTCGTGCCCCCCAGGAGCCCCCAGGAGTCTGCCCCCCAGGAGCCCCCAGGAGTCTGGCGCAAAGCCAGACATGGAGAATCACGCAGGTCGGAAAGCGTGGGGGGACTGGAGCCGTCACACACAGCTGGCCGTGTAAACGGGGCAGCCACTGTGAAAACAGCTGGGCACTTCCTGAAAGAGTTACACAGAATTAAGGTACAATGCACTGAGTCAACCCCTATGTTACGTACCCAAGATTAGCGAGAACAAGTCTGCACAAACACTTGTACAAGAATGTTCCCAGCAATATTCACAATCACCTAAAAGTAGGAACAACCCAAATGTCTATGATGGATGATGGGTAAGAAAATGCAGTGAAGCCACACAGTGGACATTATTCAGCCCTGTCATCGAAGCCCCGACGCCTGCGACTGCGTGCGTGAGCCTTGACGACATCACGTTCAGTGGGAGAGGACAGTCCCAGAGAACCACACGTTATGTGATTCGGTTTATGTGAGGCGTCCAGAACGGGTAGGTCCACAGGCAGGAGACAGGCCAGTGGCTGCCAGGGGCTGAAGGGTATGGGATACAACCGCTCCTGGGGACAGGATTTCTTTCTTGGGGTGATGGAATGTTCTGGAACTAGACAGTGGTTAGTGGTAATAGTGCACAACCTTGTGAATCTACCAACAGTGTGCACTTTACAATGCTGAATCATATGGTATGTAAACTATATTTCTTTAGTGAAAGAAAAATCTACAGGGCGAGGCAAAGAGAATAAAGAAAAGCTAATGGTCCCTCAGACACTTTTGACTCACTTGATTGGAGGATATGAGCCCCTATGGACTCTGTGACACCCCTACACTCTTTCTCTCTCACTGCACCTCTACGGGGGACCCTTCTGCCATGGAACTCTGAACACAGCGTACTAGTGTGTGACAGTATGTGCCGATGGGTGTGCTACTTTGTGTATATATGCATAGTGTGTGTTTATATCAGTGTGTAGACTAGTGTGTGTGCTCGTGTGTACCAGCAGGTGTACCAGTGTATGTGCTACTGTGTGCTGATGAGTGTGCTAGTGTGTACCAGTATGTAAACTAGCGTGTGTACTGGTGCATACTAGTGTGTGCTCGTGTGTACTAGAAGGTACACTAATGTGCTAGTGTGCACCAATGAGTGTGCCAGCGTGTAAACTAACATGTGTACTAGTGTGTATGATTGTGCTGAGTGTGCTAGCATGAACCAGTGTAAACTAATGTGTGTACTGGTGTAAACTAGCATGTGTACTAGTGCATACTAGTGTGTGCTCGTGTGTACTAGTGATGTTAGTGTGTGCTAGTATGAGAAGTAGTCTGTGCTGGTGTGTACTAGCATGTGTAGTAGATGTGCTAGTTCATTAGTGTATGTAAAGTATACACTGATGTACATACTAGTGTATACTCATGTGTGCTAGCATGTGTACTAGCAGGTACTAGTGTGCATACTATTGTGGACTAGGAAGAAGCGGGTAGGATTCCACCACGAAGATAGAGGAACCAGGCTAACCCCTGGCACTCAGACTAAGGAGACTTCCAGAAAGCGGTGTCTGGGGAGCCCCCAGGGTTGGCAGGAACTCTGGGGGTGGGCGGGACAGGTGGGGACGGCAGAGTGGGTAGTGGGATGTAGCACTCAGTCTCCTGCTCTGGGCACCACACCCGTCATCTGATCAAGACCTTCCCCCCCCCCACCGCAGGACAGGACCATGGCTCTTCCCCCGGCCCCTGGATGGGACCGTGCTCCCCCCTCCCCAGACGAACGGCTCACACCCACCCCCCCTCACCCGGACATGCGGCTGGACAGGGCGCCTGTCAGGGCAGGGACCCTGGCCCACATCTCGTGCTCACCCTCCTGACTCCGTGCTCTGCCCCCCAACCCCTAAAGCACACCTCGTATTCTATGCAGGGCTCTTCTTAAACAGCCTTAAGTTGTTGTGGAACACGGTTAGATAAGCCTACAAATAAGCAAGAAAACAGGCCACTTCCACTGCTACAGGGTCTGAGAGCACAGCAACTGTTTCAAGAACAGGAGCACAGAAGGGCCTGAACTCATTCCCACACATGGGCTCCCTGCAGCCAGAAGCGACCAGAGGCCGTCTGCAGCCATCCGACGGCGGACTTCAGCAGTGCTGTGGGCAGCAGGCCGGGGCCCTCTGGGGCGGCAGACAACGGGGACCCTCCTCGGCCCCCCCACCCCGGGCCTTGTGCCAGGACACAGGGAGCGCAACGCTAAAGTGGAACTTGGAATCTCAGCCCAAGAACAAGGCATCACTCAATCTCCGAGGCCCTTCTCTCCAGAGACAGTTAAGAGATGAATTCAGGAAACAGTCTTCTCCGAGGATAAAGCAAGCTGTAGCCTCTGGTCCCCTCCCGGTTTCTGCGCACCTTCACTTCCTCTTCGGGACTTCCTCTTCCGAGACGGCCTCCCAACCGCCCTTCACTCAGGAATGACACAGGCTCCAAACACACCGGCCAGACCACTGGCCAGAACGCACCTCTGGCACCCGCCCAAGGGATCCCTAACTACTGCAGGGGTCGTCAGTAAAGAAAACTGTGGGGCCCACGGAGCAGGCAGCGAGAGAACGGGGTCTCGGCCGGGGTGTGTGTGCCCTGGGGTCTCGCTGGGTCAGAGGGCAAGGACCCTGCACACACTGCAAGCTTGTGCATGTGTCTGGGTATCTTCTAAGAGTCCTCGGCCTCCTCCTCTATGGGATCCATGACCCTAAAAGTCAAGGGCCTCACCCGTTTAGACACGTGCACAGACATCCACACTCACCTAGCCTTGTGGGGTAAAGGAGCCCTGGATTCAGGGTGTGAGGTCTGGGTTCAGGCCCCAGCTCTGCCAACCAGCCTCAGACACACCTCTACACAGTCCTCACCTGTATGGCCCCGGGTGAGATGGCACCCACTTTGCCTAAGTGTCACCCTGCCTAAGTGTGGCTGTTTGCAAAAGCCAAATTCACTACCTCTAGGATGGGCATTTGCTTTATTTGAGGACATTAAGAAGAATGTGCCAGAACCCCTAACAAAAATGTCATGGTGGGGAATCACCGAACTCTAGGAATTGGTATTCATTTGTTTGAAAAACAAGCACCCGTCGCACTCCCTGGGGTCAGTTTCTACTTCACGAAGACCAGCCGTCCATGTCTTACCGCGTGGCCAGCTTGTGGCAGACGGCGCCTGTGTCGGTGATGACCTCACTCAGCCTCAGCTCCAGGTGGACCTTGCCCTGAAAGGCATAAGGACAGAGGGTCACGAGGGGCTGGCCACGTGCAGGGGAGGGGTCCCCAGTCTCTGCTCACAAACGTGAAGCTGTGTCTCACCCCACGCAGCACCCACGGCACTCTCCCCACCCCACTCCGACCCCAGGGCTCCAGATGGGGCGCAGCTCCCCCCGAGTGAAAGGGTCCAGCCCAACAGGCACGTAGCACTCCCAACGTCAAGGACAGCAGATCGCTGTTTCAGAAGAAAGAAGTCAAAAAGCACAAGAAACAGGTCCCGAAGCAAGCAGCCTTCCAAACATGTTGGCTGCTTGCTTTCGGCTGCAACCTTCATACAAAAGGTGCCTGCGTCAGACACCTGAGCCTGCGTGCCGGTGTGCACGACTGCCCCGTCACCTCAGTGCTTGCGTGTGTGTGTGTGTGTGTGTGTGTGTGAGAGAGAGAGAGAGAGAGATGCCTGGACACCAGGCCGGGGAATCTCAGTCCTGTGCCCCAGGCGGGTCACTAATGCCCACAGACGCTTCTGAAAGACGGAGCAGAGGCGGCTGGAATTCCGAGAGCAAGACCAGTGCTATGTTTCTGCCTGTGTCTATGTCTCTGCAAAGGTCAGACCAGACGGAGGACCCAACGAGGTTACCCTCAGGGGTCAGGGGTCGGGAGGGGGTAGGGGGGGCTGCGAAGAAAAGAGGAGCCTGCTCCTAAGAAACATCCAACAGGAGCAGTGGTGGCACACTGACATATTTCTAGGAGTACATACAGGTTAAAATTAACGCTCTTTTTAATTAGAAAAGGAGTCTCAGCTGGATAATCTCCGAGGTCCTTTCTGCCTAAAACTAGACTCTGCAGCCTGGGGAGGGCCCTCTGAAGGCTGCCTTGTTCTAGAAGAATCCAGGGCCCCAGACTGACAGATGGACGGATGGATGGATGGACGGACGGATGGATGGACGGACGGATGGATGGATGGACAGACGGATGGATGGATGGATGGACGGACAGACGGATGAATGGATGGATGGATGGATGGACGGATGGATGGACAGGCGGACAGATGGATGGACAGATGGACTGGAGGGAAGTGTAGGCAGCACTGCTCAGCAGTTCCCCTCAGTGGCCTCCTGAGTTTTCTGGCAGCTTTGGAGATGCCCGCACAGGGCCCTGCTTGCCGAGCAGCATGGAGGCCAGCCTCCTGGGTCCTCTGGCTCGCCCACAACACTGACACGGGAGACCCGATGTGCCCCTGATGTGCCCCAGGAGCTGCCCTCTCTGGCCCTTCCCTCACCTGCAGGACAAATGGTCTCAGACAAATGCTAAGGAAGGGAGCAATAAACCCTGGATGACAGGATGAGACCAGCCTCACACCTGTGTGACCCTGGGCAACATCCAGTGCCCATGACACTGACCCGGTTTCTGCAGAGGCTTGAGTGCTCCCTGCCACACGCTGAACTCCAGGAACACCTCCTGAGCAATGTGCTTCCCAGGGCAGCCAGCTTCCCACAGAGCCTTTCCCACAGAGCCCTGGGAGCTTCTGCCCGAAAGAGCCCCTCACGGGACAGGTGTGCAGACAGCAGGCTCCATGATGCACATCACCCCCCTCGGCTGACCTAGCCCATCCACCCACCCAGCCAGGAGGGGGCCTCAGTGGCACCCGGCTCTGCAGAGGTGGCAACCACGCACCCACGCTGCCAGCAGGGACCCTGGAGAGCCGGCGCCCTCCCTTCCACAGAACCAGGCCAGGCGCAAGGCTTCCCTGACGGTCCCCTGAGGCAGGCACTGCCGTCCTTCTGCTGCAGTGGGAATGCCACGGCTCACGGCATTCGACGGCCTGCCCTCCAAACCCAAATGCACCGTGAAAGCTCCATCTGAAGGAGCAGAGAGAGGACCTGTCACCGAACAGGCTGCTCTCAAGTTCATGTTCCTCACCTGCATTCTCACACGCACCAGGGCCAACTCTTCCATGGCTTAACCTTAACACTGGCAACGGCCGTTCAGAGGGACAAGTCTCTACGTTACTTCTGATGGGGTCTGAGCAGTGAGGGAATGTGTCTGTGCTGAGATGACCCCCCGCCACTGAGGACCCACAGTCCTGTTCCGTTTGTCCCAGAAGAGGACACTCACATCTGCACAGCAGACCCCTCAGCTCAGGGAGCTTCCTCCCCAGGGGGAGCACCTCCCCAGCAAGGGGGCGGACACCGAGGGGGAGCACCTCCCCAGCGAGGGGGCGGACACTGAGGGGGCACCTCCCCAGCGAAGGGCTAGCTGTCCTCGGCCACCATATTCGGGTGACTTGGGAGAAGATGGTGCGAGGTAACACAAAACAGTACAAACACAGAGCATCACTGAAAGGACTCCTCCCCCAAACACAATACATCTGCAGTTCAGAAGTTCACATCCGAAGCCAGACCCAGGGTTAGGGCGTGCCCCATGCCCTGTGGGTGACACACCACCGCCCTCACAAACAACCCAGCCACAAACACCTACAGGCAGGGACACAGGGGCGCCACACCCTCCACCCCTGGGGAGGCAGGAAATGTGGGTTCTCCAGCCCAGCCTCTGCACACATTTGACACTCACTAAACCACCCCACCCTCCCTCGAAGAATCTGCCCCTGGGCTTGTTTTGATCTCAACAGAGGCTCCCTCCTTAGAGGCCCAGTCACAGGCCCCACGTGCTGAGGGGAGGGGGTGGGGGGTGGGGACGGGGCCTCAGGCGGCCTGAACCCAGGCTGGGGCTGGGCAGGCCTTAAACACTGCACTCAGCTACCAGCCCTGACGGCCCCCTGAGAACTCAGCCAAGGGTCCCTGAATCTGTGAGGAGAAAGAAGCCTTAGGGCAGGGCATTACAAAATGCTGACTGCATAGTTTTTCTCATTTCTATTTAAGGTGAAGGATAGTAACAAGTTTAAAAAGCAACGGGGAAGTGAGGAACACCGCAGCCTGCCAGCCCCAGCTGCTGCCCCTAAACACCCCGTCCGGCTGCGGAGAGGACCCTTCTGCGCGGGACCCACCAGCGCGGCCCGGTCTGGGCTGTAAATCACACAATGTCTGCTCTCAGAACAGTGGAACTTAAAATAGAAATCAGTATCATAAAGACAGCTTAAAAATCCCCAAATATCTGAAGATTGAACAGCATACTTCCAAATAACAGGCCAAAGAAAAAGTCTCAAGAGAAACTGAGAGATATTTGAATTTCTTTCTTTTCATAAGCGAAAATGAAAACAAAACTTAATCACGATGTGTGGGCTACAGCGAAAGCAGTGCTTGCTAGGAAATTTATAGCAGTGACCACACATTCAAGAGGAAAGATCTAAACTCAATAATCTAAGGAAGCTAGAAAGAGAAGAGCAAATTAAATCCAAAGTGACCAGAAGAAAAGAAATAACAAAATTAAAGTAGAAATCAACAAAACTGAAAACAGAAAATCAATAGAAAAAAAAAATCAACAAAACTAAAGGCTGGGTTTTTTTGTTTGATTTGTTTTGTTTTACGATCAATAAAAGTGATTAAACCTCTACCCAGGCTAACTAAGGAAATAGAGAACACAAATTACTAATAACAGAATGAAGAAGGCGGTGTCACTGGTGATGCCATGAAGCCGATCTGTGGGATTCGGAAACGCGGGCTGGATGGCTCCACCCTTTGTCAAACCTGCAGAGCTCAGGACTGAGAACGACCCTCTGGGAGCCGGGGATACCAAAGTCACGATATTGTCACACTCTCGCTCATCGACTGTAGCAAACGCACCGCAGGTTACTAATAACAGAGGCCCAGCGGGGCAAGGACATGGGGGTTCCTTCTATGTTCTGGTCAATTTTCTCTGAACATAAAATTGCTTGAAAAATAAAGTTTACTACCTAAGAAAGAAAAAACACCAGTGGTTCCCATACATTTTTCTCAGGAAAGCATCAGACCCCTGGCCTGCAGAGGGCCCCGAGCACCGGCCGTGATCACAGTGGCAGACGGCCCCCCCCTGGTCCAGCCCTGGTCTGCACGCCTGAGGCCAGGGCCGGGGTCGGCACACAGGGCCCCCGGCCACCAAGCACATGGGCACTCCGATGGTGGTGGAGCCAAGGAACACAGAAGCCACGGACAAGCCGGAGCCCTGTCCTCCTTCGATTCCCCAAACCCACAGAGCTGGGTCGTCACGTGTGGGCAGCTGCTGACTGTCGGCAAGTCGTTCAAGCAGCATTGTCTGACACAGAGGACGAACGAATTCCTGGGGTTTCCACCCACACTAAAGGTGCCGGAAGATGGCCAGGGGTTGCTGTCAGAGTTTTCTGGACGTGCACTGTAACGGCAAGTCTGCTGAGACCACAGAGCATATGGAGAGCTCAGTGGCAGCCGGGCGTCCGCAGAGGAGCTGGGGAAGGACCCCCGGGCCCGCTCAGGTGACAGGGGGCCCCGACTCCCTCCCTGCAACGCCGAGAAGGCCCATCCCTGCCAACCGTGCTGTTCTGACACCATCGCCCAGGGTCGGGGAAGAACATAGCAACTAATTCTTTAATAAAGTGATTTCCAGAGACTTCAGCAAACATCAATTCCAGAAGGAATCAGGAAATTTTTGATTGCCCTTCTCCTATTACTCTGATTCCTTGATTGCTCGTTGGCCCGTTTTCTGGCACTTTGTTTCTGACATATCCCTTTACCTATGAACTGCAGAACAGATGGATTCAAGAACCCATATGCCATCCTCTGCCCTTCTAAAAATCGTAAATGTGACATTTCAGGATGAAACGGCTGTAGGCAAAAGATGGTAACACACTTTTACAGGCCAGTTTGAATGTAGGGAACAGGGTTCCCTCTGCAGTGTGGCCGCTTCCGGGGCAGGCAGGCTGAGAACAGAGCGCCTCAGCACAGGGCCTGCGCCTCAGCAGGCCCTCAGGACACACGGGCCTCCCTCCCCCATACACATTTGCTGCCCGCGATGCAGATTCCCAGGTACTGGCCCCGCTGGAGGCACATTCCGTCTCAGGTGCTAAGGGTCTGCTCTGAGGACAAGGACCTTATCCACAGGCGCACGAACGGCATCAGCTGTGGAACAGCCCAGGTGCTTCACACAGTGTACAATCAACACGCACACCGTGTTCATGAGGGTGGTGGTGACCAAGAGGTTCTGGGTTATTGGTTACAAACACTTACACACATGATACAATGCATAGGACACACATGGGATATGCACTTGCACACACACATGCACATACTGTACGTGTGCAGGCAAGTGACACTGGTGAGATCTGACTGAGGTGTGTGGCTCGCAGCAGGTCAGTGTCCGGGCCGTGGCCAGTCGCGCAGGATGTGCCCGGAGGAAAACAGCATGAAGGAGCCCGGGCCGCTCTGCATTCGCTCTTGCCCGGAAGTACAAACAGGAGAGCACAGTTTGCTAATCATTATTCCCTGTGTACTGTTTTCTAGGACTTTCTATGAACCTGTAACCATTTCAAAATTAAAATTTAAGTTTAAAAACAAGGTGAGAAAAAAAGAAAAGCTACACTTGACAATGAAATCAGACTTAAACCAGGGGTGGCCCAGTGTGAAGCATGCGGTGAAGACACATCTGCTGGCCGGCTGCTGGTGGGAGGGGTCCCGTGGCCGCCACAGCCTGTTCTGTTGCCGAGCAAAAGTCACGGGGAAACTGCCAAATCCAGAGGCAGGAATGGCACGTGGCCCCTGCCGCTTTCCTTCTGCAGATGGGTTTCCCAGCGGCCCGAGCAGGAGCCACCGGCCATGTGTTCCTGGTGTTAATTAGCTCGTTGTCACTGCTACAGCTGCTTGTGGAATCCGGGAGCACACAGGGATCCCGCAGGAGCGGCCGTGTCGGCCGATTCCCACGGCACGTGTGGGCCCCTTGGCCAGAATTCAGTGTAAGCCACGGAGACCACATCTCTCTTGGACTCGGCTCCTCAGTCCTCCCCTCCCCCAGCCTCTTACACCAAGTCTGTGGCTTGATCACAGGGGCCGCCAGGGGCCTGTGCGCCCCGCAGCTACGGCAGCTGGAACTCTGGGCACTCTGCCTTCGTCCTCAGACCCCGACCATGGCCGAGACTTTACAAAGAAGCAAGCCAAGGCCCCCACGTGCTGGGCCAGGCGCCGGGGGTGGGGTGTGCCGGAGGGCGGGTGGGGGGTCCTCAGCAGCTACTCTACTCTGGGGATCCTGTCCGAGGCACCACCCAGCTGCACATCAGGTACCAGCTGGTATTCACAGAACCCCGCTTTACAGATGAGGAAACGAGGCTTGCTGGGGACCCCCGCCGGGGTATTTCACTAGTGGATGGGGCCACTAGGCTCTGAGCCAGGCCTGCCGGGGCCAGACTTTGTGCCGGCTCCCGCACGCTGGCCGAGCCCTGGGGACTCACAGGACCGCTGACGACAGCGCTCGTGTGTCCTGGTGCCGGGGCAGTGCGCTCTCCCACCCGGGGACTCCAGACACCGGCGAGGGCTGAGGGGCTCGCCTGGAAACACACAAGCAAGGTCGAGGGAGGGGGAGGCTGTGGGCCACGGGCAGGGCCCGTCACAGGGAAGGGAGGGCTGGGAACAAGAACCCCGCAGCCCCCCTGCCGGGCAGCGCCTTCCACTGCACAGGGGGTCAGTCCCAGATGACACATGGCCCAGAAGAGCCCAGGGGACACTTCAGACAACGGGAAACTTGGTGACTGGTCACTTCTTTTCACTCCAAACCTTGCTTTGCTGCATTCGGGAGCTGGAAACGCACATGGGCCCTTCCAGCAACTGGGACCCGCAGCGCGAGGCTCTGCGTCTGCTCGCCCCTATCTTCTCTTTACCTTCAACTCTGTAATTATTGTCCTGTCCAATTTTATACTTGTAACGCTGCTGCACACGTCACAGTGCCACAATCACCACACGAATAGACACAATTAACAGGCTTCACTACAGACCAGAGGACACCCTTGCTAACCACTGTCCCCGATAAGACCCAAGTCCTGCATCTGCCTCCGCAGCACCAGCCGCATCTCCTCCCGCAGGGGCTCCACCGCTGCCTCACCTGCACTTCCGAGTCCGCATCCACGTGCTGCAGCTGGAACCACGTGTCCCTGTTGTGGTACTTGGGCAGGTCCTCCTTCTGAATGGCCACCTTCCCTACAACACAGACGCCGAGGAGAGGCAGTCACGCAAGAGAACAAGTCCCCCGAGACAGTGGGGCCCTCTCCACCGTCGCTGCCAGGCTTTCCCAGGGGTGTGGCCCGCGGTAGCTAACTGGGTACACCGATTACACCACGCTGGCTCCCTTCCAGTAGGGTCGGCACATGCGACATCTCATCTGGAAAGCCTCACATGCGACCTGGCCGGGGGCACCGCCCATTCTGCTCCTTGATGTGAGGTTTCAGGAGACCAGACAGACAGGCAGCCTTTCTTTCTCCTTCTCAGAAAAGGCCACTCTGAGCCGGAGGCAAGCGAGGACCAGGAGGTGCAGGAAGAGGCGCTCCCGGAGCTCCCTGAGCGGCCCCCACCTCACAGAAACGTCTGAGGAGCAAGGGCAGCCGGGGCCCCTCTCCTGGGCAGTGATGCTGAAGGCATCAGATGGGTGCCCCCACCATGGCCTGCACCAACCCCGTCCCCCTCACGCCCACGTGCTGGCCGTCCCAGCCTCCCACCCTCGGAAGCCCAAACCCGTTCCTCCTGGTCTGGTTGCTTCTCTGGGCCCAACCGTCCAGCCAGCTCTCCGAGCAACCCGTCCCTGAGGTGTCCCCGCCGACACACGCCGCAGGCATCAAGAAACTCTCTTGCTAATCTCCTCTGGGAGTCCAGTGTTGTGGGAGAACCTCGGTGGGCAGAGAGAAAGGTTTCCTCCCTGACGGCTTTCAGCCTGGGGCTCCAGACCCACCAACCTACCCACGGGGCACAGAGGGGCCTTTGGAAGACAGCGCAGCGCCGGAAAGCCTGTCCAAGTGTCAGAGGGCTGGGGTCTGAGACCCGAGACAGCTTCCTCCCACTGTCGCTGCCTTCAGCCCCCGCCCCCGCCCCTGTCCATCCATCATTTCAGCATATTTGGATCACTTCATATTTCCCAAGGGAAGGTCACTGTACCTTGCACTCCCAGCCGAAAACAGCCCTGGGAGAGACCCTGGAACCTTTCGGCCAGGCCAGCCCTGCACCCTCCCCCACCACGCGGAGGCGGCGGCAGCGCCCCTGCCCACCCGGAACCCCCAATGGCTCAGCTCCGACCTGGAAGAGCCACCTGGAGCCAGACCCTGCACGGCCACAGACCGCACGACACATTAAAGCCACTGCTCACAGTTGACAGGTGGCCACGGAAGGGAGAAGACAGACAGCGAGAGAGCAGGTGCAGAGGCAGAGACACATAGCAGCAGAGCCACACAGAAATGTAGACAGAAGCCCAGATTACAGGCCACCTGGGATTTCCTCCAGCAGCACCAAGCTGTGGGGCAGGGTGGCTCCCTAGGGACCCCCACGCCTTCCCCCCTCAGTCCTCCCCCTCCCCAGCACCTGGCCTGGCGGGTGTCAGGCCTCTGACCACCCCCTGGCACACAGCCACCAGGCAGATGGGCGAGAAAAGACTGTCCCTCCTTTGCAGACCTACGTTGTCCCCACACTGCGAGTGCGGTTTTGAGTCTCCGTGGAACAGCCACGTGAAAACAATTCTTGGAATTGAATCGAGCAAATACATTTCATTGAAAAAAGATAAACCTTCAGACTGTGATTAGCTCAACTGGATGGGAAGATTACATTCGAGGTTTGAAATTTTAAGTAACTGCAATGATTTTATGAGCTTTAGTTGGAATAGGGAAGGGCCACATATTTAATGCCTATGTGAACCCTACGGCGTACACGTAGGTACTTACACAGAAGTGTACAAATGTGTCCTCTTTAAACAGATATATTAGTGTTTCTAAATGCTGTTTGGAGACCATACCTAACCTACAAACTATAATATCTACTTAAATGTGTCCCCATCAACCTGAGTGACAGCAAAAGTCCCCTAAACCACTCTGGGCCTCACTGCCTCACGCGGACAGCGGTGCTGCCTCTACACAGCGAAACCCGCACGCATTGGTTCCTCTCTGGCTGCTACACCTGTGAGGGTCTGTCCAGCAGAGGAACATGCCAGCTGGCATGACAGAGGGCAGGTGACATGAAGAACCAGGTACAGAGGTGTCAGAGGGTGCAGGGAGGTGGACCTCAGAACCTGCGGGAAGGCTAAGCTGACTTAACAAGGAACGGACAGAGGCCTCCTGAGACGGGCCAGTGGCAGAGATGCTGTTACCACCCCGGCGTCCCAGCTGGCGCGTGGAGGCGAGAAAAGGAGGCGAGGACATGAACACTGGGGAGGGAGAAACAGGGTCTTACTCGCAGAATCTGTAGAAGCTAGTGGGCACGTGTGCTCAGCAAGAGCACAGAGCACAAGTCAGCGCACACAGTCAATGGTGTTTGTACACGCAAGCAAGGGTAATAAAAACTGAAATAAAGGGGTGCCAGGTGGCTCAGTTGGCCAAGTGTCTGATTCTTGATTTCGGCTCAGGACACAATCTCAGGGCTGTGAGATCGAGCCCTTCATCGGGCTCTGCACTGACAACGTGGAGCCTGATTTTTTTTTTTTTTCTAGGAGAGAGAGAGAGAGAGAGAGACAGCGTGAGCAGGGAGGGTCAGAGAGATAGGGAGTCACAGACTGAAACAGGCTCCAGGCCCTGAGCTGGCAGTCAGCACAGAGCGGGGCTCGAACCCACGAACCGCGAGATCATGACCCAAGTGAAAGTCGGACGCTTAACCGACTAAGCCACCCAGGCACCCCTGGGGCCTGCTTTAAGAGTCTCTCTCTCCCTCCCCCTCTGCCCCTCCCCTGCTCACGAGCCCATGCCCTCTCAGTCTCTCTCACTCGCTCAAAAAACAAACAAACAAACAAACAAACAAACAAAACCCCATGAAATTAAAAACACCCAACAATACCATTCACAAAATGATGCTTTTATAGCTTGTGCCTCTGGTGTGCTACCTAGAAATCTTTATCTACTCCATCAAAAACATAAAATACATAGGGATATATTTAAATATATATATATATATATATATATATATATATATATATATATATATATATATGCAAGATGCATATATTGAAAAACACATACCACAAACACTGAGGAGAGATGTTAAGGGAGGACCAAGCATGTGCCCCATTGCAGGGTCCAAACAGATGTTAAGATGTTAGTTCTTCCCCAAATTGATCTACATATCTACACAATCTCGGTCGTGTTGGAAATTGAGAAGAAGATTTAAAAATGTTAAGTGACAACTCAAAGGGCCTAGAATAGCAAAACAAGACTGGAAAAGAACAGTTGATGTGCTCACACCGCTGGCCTGAGACTGGACTTGAGGCTACAGCGGGCTCTGGTGCAGGGTTCTAGACCAGGGGGCCAGGATAGAGGACCAGCAGCAGACCTGTGCACGTGAAGTCGGTGGTTCTCAGGAAGGCCTCGGCGTAATCCAATGGAGAAAAGATGGTCTTTCAACAAATAAGGTGCTACAATCTCACGTTTATGAGGAGAAAAATGAACTTTGTGTCATGTGTGCAATTCACCTGAAACAGATGTAAATGTAGGAGCTAAAACCATAAGCTTTCTTTTAAAAAAGGAGGAGGAAGTGGAGGGGGAAATCTTCATTGCCCTGGAGTAGGCAAAGATTTCTTAGATATGACATCAAAAATATAAACTATTAAAAAAAGAATTTCGACAAATTAGAAATTTGTCAACAAAATTAAAAACTTCTGGTCTTCAAGAGATCCTGGTAAGAAAATAAACAAAATGAAAGGAAATATTTGTAAAACAAATCATCCAATGAAGAACCTGTATCCAGAATACACACACAAAAAAACTTTAACAACTCTGTAATAAAATAACCCAGTTAAAAGGGCAAAAGATTTGAACAATTTACCAAAGAAGAGAACAGATGGTAAACATATGAAAACGTGCCTCATTCTTCATCACGAAAATGCAATAAAAACCATACTGAGACACCACACACATATCAGAATGGCAAAAATGGATTAACGATAAAAACGGCCAATTCCGAGTGCTTGGAGAGGCTGTGTGGCACCTGGGCTCTCACGTAGCTGCAGAGAATTCAAGATGGCGTGCTCACTGGGGAGCACGACGTGGCAGTCTCCACCAGAGGCAGACACACACCACGGGGAGGGGGAAACTTTTTCCTCCTACCCTTCTAGGTTCTCTAGGGCTCTGCAACAGAGGAAAGATTAACAGAGGACAACACACGGCAGTTTATTAACACATCTCTCTCAAACACACACCGGGAAACTCAGCGGTGTGCAGGAACTTGTGCTTATATAACATCCTAACCTGAAACAACAAATGTTCAAAGAAGAGACACTAAGGAAAGGTCTTTGGGGGTCAAGGGCACAGACTGCAAGAAGGGGCCAGTGGAGAGAAGGGCGTCACGTCGACCCCTCTGGTGTCCTCTTGAGGCTAACAGGGCTCTAATCTCGGTGATTAACTTCTGTACCAATTCATGCCCTACTTTTAGGGCAGGCCGGAGATCTTTTCTCATGCCTGCTTATTCTCAACGGCCTTCAGCTCAAAGTAATCCTTATGCCAAAGTACGTGTTTGGGGATGCCAAATTCTGCCATCTTTCAATACTTAGACACTGTGGCAATCTGCCTCTTAGGTATCTTCCAAGAGGAATGAAAACATGCGTCAACATAAAGACCTGGTATAAAGACACAGTGTTGCTGGCAGCTTTATTCACAACCACTAAAAACTGGAAACAACCGACACTTGCATCCGGGGCTGAACTGGTAAACAACAGCACATCCATACAATGGGATGCTCGAGCATACTAGATAAAGGAAGCCGGACACAACGGCTCATGTACTGTGTGGATCCATTTATGTGACATTCTGGGAAAGGCAAGACTAGAAACAGATAGCACATGCACAGCTGCGCAGAGGGTGTAGGGAGAAAAGTGCGTCCCAAGGGGCCCCAGGGAAGTTCTGGGGGATGGAGACAAACCTCAGTTGTGGAGCCGTTAACACAACTGTTGACACCTGTAAGACTCCACACCTAAAGGAGGTGAATTTCACTGTATAAAAATTATATTTCAACAAAGCTGGTTATAAACAAAAGAATAAAGGTCTTGCTTTTCCATCTCTCCTTCAGTAGAGAATCTGCAGGAAGCCACTGCCAGTCCCGAGCCAGAGGGACAGCTGGAGAGATGGTGGTTTGCACCAGGTCCCCCAGAGGAAGTCGGGGCTCAAGGACAGGGGTGGCCTCCAGAGCCAGAGGAGGGAAAGTGGGAAAATGTCCCAGCCTCTGCCCCACCCCCAGACGTCTGCCAGCCCTGATCTAACTGGAAGCCAGATGGTTGGAGGGGGACAGCGTGGGGGCGAGGGGGGGCACCCAGGAGCAGTCTGAGGGGCACAGGGTCCACTTACTAGAATTCCACGTACCAAGCGGCACGGACTAAGGAGACATTTTCCTGTTTTCATCACCAAAGCCATCAGTGCCACTCTGAGCCTAGGTCTGCACTGCAGGACTGATGTGCGTTGGTGCAGTTTGAGCCTGAAGGGAAGCGGCCACGCTTCAGTCTGTCCAGCACCTTGCCCAGGTTAAAGGACATCCACGAAGCACTGAAAGCAGCTGCTGGACCCACACGCCAAGACCACTTACAGGTTAGCAGTGGATGAAACCCTGCTCAGTATCAGCTCCCTCTGGTGCTAACCCCTTCTGGCCTGGGAAACCTCAGACTGCCAAACACATGCGCAGGAGGGACCCATGATTGCATCGGGTCTGCGTTCTCCCACGAGGGTCACTTCCACTTACCCCCAAACCCACTCTCGATGCCTCTCACCTGCAGCTGACCTTCAGCCCGTGGGGGCAGTGGGTGGACCAGGTCAGGGCACCCCGCTCCTGAAGCTTTGGGTTCAGTAATCAGCCCTCACTGTTAAGCTCCAGGGTCCAGATTCCGGAGGACACCTTCACTGGGACACACATGTGGCGGCACCAGGGAGCCAGGAGGTGAGTGCAGTTTCCTCCAGGTGTGCGATGCCATCAGAACCGACATCAGAAACCCCAGGGAGCCAGTGACACTGACTGACCCCATGGCATGAATTTATACTCTCATCGTGGTAACAACATAGTAACTAGTCATAACTTTAGTCTCTCCCTGGAGACCCAAGTCGCCGCTTATTTCTACAGCTGCAAAAATGGTGGCTGGGCATCTACATCCAACTGCCAATGTGGCAGTTTCAATGCCACCAAGACTGCTAAGCCCTGATGCTGCTGGTTATCTCCAAAAATGGCCTAAGCCTGGGGACACCTGGGGAGGCTCAGTCAGTTAAGCATCCGACTTTGGCTCAGGTCGTGATTTCATAGTTTGTGAGTTTGAGCCCCACATAAGGCTCCATGCTGCTGTGAAGCCCGCTCGGGATTATCTCCCTCTCTGTCCTCCTGCTCATGCTCTTTCTCTCTCTCTCTCTCAAAATAAATACGCAAACATTTAAAATACTTTTAATGTGCAAAAGTATATTTTATATGTTTATATATTTTAAATATTTTTTAAATTTTTTCCCCTTAGGATTACCACTCAAAAAACCCTTCCTGTATCTCCAAAGATTAATCAAATTTTCTTCATTATAGTGTGATCTGAGCCAACATGGAAACCAATACTGTCCCCCACTTGCAGGTCACCTGTCACAGCAGTGCCTCCGACCCACAGAACCACCGGGCGAAGTATCAGCTTGCGACAAAACCACTTGGCTCCTGCACTCCTCTCCTTCATCCCCAGAGCCCCTCCTTTTCCTCCCTGAAAAAAAAACCTTCCCCAGCAGGTGCCGGGCAGAGACAACCCGGGCTCTGCCCCCAGAAGCGCCAGGCCGTGGCGAGTCCAGGCCAGAGAACACCGGACGACAAGCAAAAGAACAGCTCGAGCAGGGAAAGCTGGAGGAGTAGGCAGGGGGCTCAGCTGGCCATTCCCGGGCAGGAAGTGTGAACCAGGAGGAGGTGGGGAGAAGGTGCCCTGCGGTGGGCGCCGGGCAGGGGCGGCCACGTGTGCCGGGCCAGGAGGTTGAGGGGAGGCACCGGGAGAGGCACTGGGAGGGATGGGGGGGTCAGAGTCCACATACTGGGTTGGGGGCACATGGAGGAGGGATCCCTTGATCCCTTGACAAGGCAGGGCACTCACGGCAGGCTTAAATGCCAGGCTGAGAGTCTGGGCTTCACCTGAGGGGAAAGGGAGCCTGCAGGAGCTGAGGAGCAAGGTGGGGCGGTTAGATCCGGAACCTGACCTGTCTCTATCCCCCGCCGTCCACAAGGTCTTAGCAAGCCCAGAATTCAGTGAGGTCTCAACACAGCAACTGCACACGGGGAGTCCTAATAAAGCTTCGGTGCAGCTTCACTATCTGCAGCTAAGCCGCCCCAGCCTGCACCTGCACAGAGGCTCCTTGCCGCCCCTCCTGGCCTCCCGTAAGCCCCCGGGTCTCCAAAAGTTAGACTTCATCTCACTTAGGAAGACCAAGGAGAGGCGTGGTGACGGCTGCCGGGAGGGGACCCAGGTAGGAAATGAACCTCATACGGGGACTAAAGTCAGAGGTCACATGTGGTTCAAGATCCTGAAAAGGAAACCAGGTGAAGGAGAACAGGAAATGACAGAGCACGGGACCGGGGGGCGGGGCAGGGCAGGGCTGTGAGGCACGTGGACAGGCCGTGAGGGTCCCTGCCCCACTCCTGGTGCACACAGAGCAGGTGTGGAGGTCCCTGCTCCGGCCGGTCCCACCACCGAGCTTCAGGAACATGACCGCACTGACCCAGCAGGCAGCTGGTGCCCAGAGCCCCAGGGAAAGCAGGCATCTGTGTGATGAATGCTCCGACGGGAGGCTGGGAAGTCACCTATCACACACCAGCAGGACGAAAGGGGATCCTGAGCGAGAACAGGTTCTGGGGTGATGGGCGGAAGACCCCCAAAGGGCCAAAGCAGTGTGGACACACCCCCTCCCACCATGCCTCTCTAACGCTGGTAATCACTCCCCTACAAATATGACAAGAGATGCTTGGCTCATTGCTTAGCTAGCTGTGCATCTTGTCCTCTCTGAGCCCACTGCTTCTTCATATAGCAAGTGCAGGAGGTACCTGCTGCCAGGAGTTATGCCTGTGAAAATACCAGGCAGTGTCTGGCATACACATGCGTTCAGCACATGTTAGTGTCCTTTTGGCTGTAAGAATCATCTGAGGAACTCCGCAAAACTAGGGAGGTCCAGATTCAGCCCCCGAGGGCCTGGGCCCACCAACATGGGCGAGGGCTGGGTGCCTGGGACTTAACACACTCCTCAGCAGCAGAGAAGTGTGCCGCTTGAGGAGAGGCTGCACATGAGCTCACAGCTGCAGGGCTAGTCAAACATCACAAAGTGGAGGCATGTTTAAAAGCCTTCTGGTGTTAGGGCAGCGTGGCAGGCACCCCATGCAGGTGGTGGTCGGCGTGGATGCCCACTGGGACCCATGCTTGTGTGTGTGAGTGGAGACAGAAAGGCTACTGTGGATGTTGAAACATTTAGTCCAGATAACAATTTGGGTCAGATTACGAAAGGTCTTCAATGCATGCTACAGAGTACAGACTTCCTTCTCTGAGCCAAATCCAGCAGTGCAGCTACAGGTTTGACAATTCCTTCTTTCCTTCCTTCCTTCTTTTTATTTTCTCCTATAAATCAGGCTCTAAAATGGAACCACATAACTCTCTCTTAGAAATAAATTAAAAACCACTAAAAAATTTTTTAAAAAACATCCATTCTTTCAACAAATGCTTAGTGACTGTCTTCCAAGCCAAAGTCGGATGTGAGGGAGAGACAGGACGTCCCTGCTGGGCCCAGGCTGCCCTGAGCTTTCTGGTGGGTGCAGAGTGATGCCAGGGGTCTGCTCTGCGTTGGGGGGGGTGGGGCTGCAGGGAGCACAGGCAGCTGTGGAAGAGCGGAGGGGGAGAGGGGCGAGCCCTGAGGCCGTGGTCCAAGCAGAGCGCAGGGGACGGCGCCACCACTGGCACTGGCATGGGAGAAGAGCGGGCTCCAGGGCACTGGGTCCTGCGGGTCAGGAGGAGGAGAAGGAAGTGCAGGTGTGGGTTTTTCTGGTGGGGGAACCTTGGGGGGGAACCTGGGGGGGAACCTTGGACAACCAAGCACCAGGAGTTCGGCATGACAGCCACAGGGGCCGTGGGGCGGGCACACCGGCAGGCTGGGCGCTAAGGACGCAGCAGGGAAACGGCCAGCTGGGAGCGGCGGCCGGATGGCGAGGCCAGAGGCTGTGGAGGGCACCACTGCCTCAGTGCCACTGGCCGGGACGAGGTGGCCCTCACCGACTACGCAGGTGACCTCAGCAGCCAGGATGCCCGAGAGAGCAGGAGAGAGGCATGAACACTCCATGATTCAAGCTCTATCGCAGAGCTAAGCCCCCCAAATGTCACCCCAGGCGTGGCCACGGCCACAACACAGGTGTCACACGGGGCCTGGAATCTAGCAGCTACACTTGTGCCACACACAGCCTCTCAGTTCCCAGTTTTCGTACCACAAGGAACAGGAATAGGCTCTTCCTGGGACAAGGAGCCTCTTGATTTGAGGAGGCTCTGCTATTTGACATCCCTCCTCCCTCTCCGGAACTGCTCCCCAAGACACTCACGCCTCTGAGAGCCCCAGGACTGGCCCAGTCTCTGTGGAGGGCATCGGGAGTCAGGGACAGGTGCGTCGGGGGAGCGTGGGGGGTGTCCTCTGCACACTGGGGACAGTCATCTGGGGACAGGCTTGGGGGTCACTGTGCCCTGACTTTGAAGGACAGCTCGGAAACCTTTGCTAGTGTGGTCTGGTCCCTGCCATGTGAGCTCATGGTGTGAAGTCCCTCTACACGTTGACGGGTACGGGGCACTTAGGCAGGTTGTCCCATGGACGACACAGGAGGCCCGTCCAAGCCACGGGGGACCTGGGAGGCCTGCCCCGGCCACAAGGGATGCACAGCGAGGCCAGGCCAGTGGGCACTGCCACTTCCCACTGCTGCTCAGCACGGCCGGAGAGGCCAGGCCCACAGTGCTGCGGGGCGCCGCTGGCTCCGAGCAGAGTACCTGGAGGAGACGCCGGCTGCCGGCCAGAATGAGACCCCATCCGGAAGAGGCTGAGGAAGTGAAGAGAACATCCATTTAAGTACCTACCTATGATGGAATCCCTTCGGAAAACATCTCTATCGAAAATGTAAAATGACAGGTGCCGAAAACTCCGAGGAATTTCGCAGTAGAAGTCTTCTCCGTAGAAGGGGCTGAGAAATAAACAGAGTGGGCTCTGTTAGACTGTGGGAGCAGCGGCCTTGCCATCAGCCGGCAGGTGCAGGGAGCCTGCAGACAGCGCCAGCCTAGGGCCCTCACCTCTACATGCATCACGAACACCCTACTCTGTGTTCATTTGTGAGTCGTGATATTGTGGTTTGTTCACTGGGGTACAAACGTGGCCCCCGTGTGGCCCCAAGGCCCGTCACACTGTGTGAGTGGCCTATTGTGCCGGCGGAGAGCTCCACGCAGTAAGAGCGGCATCCACCGTGTGTGTCCAGACCACTGCGACACTCTGAGTGTCTGGGGCAGTGGCTGGCAGGCCTCCCCCTGTGCATTAAAGTAACACTCAGCACCCCAGTTTCAGACCATGCCCCTCTCTTCCCAGAAGTCGGAGTGGAATCCACAGTTCTCACCGGGGACAGGACCCCTGCCCACCGAGCTGAGGCTCCTCACAGACCCTGTGCGTGAGTCACTGTGCAGGACGTTCAGTTTGGGCAGAGAGCCAGAGGCCCTGTCATTAAACAGACCCCGACTGCTCTGGGTGGGCAGGGCTGAGGTCAGCAAACGTGGCTTGCGGACGCGGGCATCCCTGCGCCAGGCCTGCTTCAGCTGCTGACAGGTGGCCTGCAGGTCACTGCAGCACACAGACAGCTGCCTCGGACTTTGGTGTGATTCCACCTCCACACACGCTTATGGCTAAGGTCCACAGCAGAAACACAATCGGCCAAGGAAGAGCTGGAACAGTAGCGTACGCTGGTTAGGAAGTGAACAATGTTCGCTCCTGCTCAGGCTGGAAAGGTGGACAGCGCGGCGCCCAGAGCAGAAGTTTACAGCGAGGGACACAGATGTGCCCCCAGAGAAAACGGGAGAGGGCGGGGTCAGCCCCCAGGCATGAGTCCAGACCATATTTCATCTTTCCTGAGGTGACCCCACCCCACGTTTAAGCATCTCCGGAATCAGATGTACCTGGCAAGCAGTGTAAGGAAGGACTGTGGCCATAATAAGCCTCTCAGAACTGATGCCACAGGTCCCTGGAATACAGCGTTTTTGTGGCATGATGTGCTGTGGCTCCATGTGGCACAGTTGGTATCTGCTTCCTACCACTCCGCCCCAGCAGGAAATAATGAAATCTCCTAAAACACAGGCACCTGACATGTCAGTCAGAATCACCCAGCTCCACACCACATTTCAACTCACTTTGTAGCTTGGGATCAGCTCAGCATGGCCCAGTTAGCTCCAGAAAGACTGAGCAAATGGACCCATACTGGGGCTAGAAGGAGACCCCCATGAGGAAAGCAGACCCAAGACTTGGTCTCTCGATGCCAGCCCCCCAGGTTGGGGATGCACCAGCCCCTGGGGGGTGCAGAGGGCACGGTCAGGCCAGCCCCCCCAGTTGAGGATACACCAGCTCCTGGGTGGGGTGCAGAGGGCACGATCAGGCCAGCCCCCCAGGTTGGGGATACACCAGCCCCTGGGGGGTGCAGAGGGCGCAGTCAAGCCAGCCCCCCCAGTTGAGGATACACCAGCCCCTGGGGGGTGCAGAGGGCACGGTCAGGCCAGCCCCCCAGGTTGGGGATACACCAGCCCCTGGGGTGGTGCAGAGGGCACGGTCAGGCCAGCCCCCCAGGTTGGGGATGCACCAGCCCCTGGGGTGGTGCAGAGGGCACGGTCAGGCCTCTGCCCTCTCTGCATGGCCGGGACAGGCTGCCTGAGCCCCAGCCCAGCTCAAGCTTGGCCTGAGGCAGATGCAAGGAGGAGGCCAGTGCTCTGGCCTGGGCCCCCCGTGCTCTCCACATGGAACCGCCGTCACTCAGGCTGCAAGTCAGAACTATCTGGACAGGCTTGTAGGACACGTGGCTGCCTGGGACGGCCCCCGAGAGCCCTCTCCAGGGTGATGGGCCATAAAGCAGGAATTTTTAATCCCACACCACATGGCTGTCTGACACAGCCGCCAGGCCATCACAGCCTCCAAACCAGCCGCGTGTTACCCCGGGCAGCACGCGATTCTCTTCCGTGACATGGAACCCACCTCGTCCCCTGGGCGCACCACTCGGGGCCACGCTTCATCCTAGAGGCCGTAGGAAAGCACAGGTGGTGTCCACACCTGGGGGACAGAGACCGAGGGAGCCACGCTCCAGTGACGCCGGGCCCTGGGCGGCGAGCCCCGCTCCTGAGGGGCTGGTGGAGTCCGGCAGAGGTCCCCGAGCCCACACCCGTCCCAGCTGAGCAGAGGCACCTCAGGAAGACTCTGCCTTCCAGGCCGTTGGTTCATAATCAGACTTACACGTATATTCCAAGAACCTCCCTGTGCTTCTTCACTCCTTTCTGGTCTGAACTGTTGCTTTAAAAAACACACACATTCATGAATATGAGTGTTACCTATAATTTTTAACTAAAAACAAAAAAATAGCTTTTTCTTCGTAAGAATGAAACTGTATTGAGGATTTCACATTATAAAATCAAAAGTAGGCTCAGTAGGATGCCCCGGACCAAGAAGACGGAGGCTAGCATGCGTGGTGAGCCCTCCCATGCTGCCTGCAGGAGTGTGACATGGTGCGGCCACGCCGGGGACGGTGGCAGTTCCTCAAAGTGGGAAACGCAGTAACCACGTGGCCCAACAAACCGCACTCCCGGATGTACAGCCCAGCGCAGTGGAAACACACGTGCACACAAACACTCGAACGTGCAGTGTTCACACCAGCCAAAAAGTGAAACAACCCAAAAATCTGCCAACAGAGGGACGGATATGCAAGGTGTGGTCCGTCCGCACAGGGGAATATCGTCAGCCAGAGAGGAGACGCGCTTTGCCACCTGCCGCCACGTGAGTGCACCTTGAAATCATGATGCTCAGGGAGAAGGACCACAGAAGGTCACACACTGTGTGATTCCATTTTCATGAAGTGCCCCAAACAGGCAGATGTGCGGAGACAAGAGCCAAGTGGCAGCTGCCGGGACCAGGGCACAGGCAGGAAACGGGGGCAGAGGGACGGGCTTCTTCCCGGGTCCTGGACGTGTGCCACGCCGACCGCAGCGATAGCTGCACCTCCAGATAGACACATGGAGCTCTATATTTTAAATAGCTTAACTGTATTGTATGTGTTTTATGTCTCGATAATGCTAGTTTTTTCAAAACCAAAAATTTTTAAAGTACATAAAGATGTCAGAAAGTGAAAACCAGAGTTACCATCATAGGAGAGGCTGCTAGATTTTTTTCTCTGAAGATCCATGACTACAGAACAGAGGCAGATACGGACGGAGACACATATCTTTAGATGGAAGTAGGTTTACGTTATGAATCCTGATGTACAGTCTGCTTTTCCTTTGATATCATGCCATGGGCCGCTTTCCAAATAAGTACATAAATGCCTGTCACCGAAGAGCACCTGAGGGGTGAGCAGGCACCCCTGCTTGATTTGCCCATGCCAACCCCACCGGGCACCTTCTAGCCTCACCGCCTGAGTGGCAGGAGGGGCTGGGGTGGGCCGCCTGCCCGAGAAGGACCCCCAAGCTGCACTCCCTTGGCAGAATGGTGCTCGAGGTCCAAGGGCTTCGATGCATGACTCCCCTCCAGAAAGTCGGGACAGTCAGCCCCGCACCCACCCACACAGAGTCGTCCCAACATTTACAAACTTGCCTCGTCCGAAGCAAACCAAGCGTGCGGCTTCCACTGGCAGTGTGTACGTCAGTGCCGTCCGGCACCAGCCAGACCTGCGTGAGCACGCCTGCTGACACGCCTCCGGCCCGTGCTCCATTAACACCCGTCTGTCTGTGTTCAGATTCACCCACTGAAAACTTTCAAATTTGTGTTGCGGATTAGAAGACAAGTAAGTGACACACAGCACATACGAAACACCTTTTTAACTGGAAACACCACAAAGTTGTTAATCATATGTCATCAATGGGCGAGGATGGGCGTGTGGTCCTGCCTTTTCTGAAATGTGCTCGGCAGAGGACCGGAGGGACCCTGCCCTCAAGAGCAGAGGCTGCCTGGGCAGAAAGGCGTTTCAGAAAAACCAGCCATGGTGTCTGTGGGGACAGGATGGTGGACCGCAGCTGACCCACGTGGTGTGTAAGTGGGCTAGGCCTCACCGTCAGCACCTCTCCTCGGAGTGTCCCCCAGCCCAGGACACACCAGCACGGTCATCTGGACAACCGTGTTCCAGAGAGAAGGGAAACTGAAGTCTCCCGTCCTGCCCTGCTCCGTGTGCCCAGCTGCACAGTGTCTTCTTTCTGGTGAACTCAAAGGGGCCCCCAGCTCCCAGACTCCTCTCCTTTCCCATTAGTGGCTTAACCTGGGGTATCTCTCTGCACAGTCCGTGCTTTGTCCCCAAACAAGGTCAGCAGCCATCAGATGTGTGATTAATGCCCTGCACAGTCAGCCTGCACTTGCAGCTTTAGGGCTCCAGGAAAGCAGCCTGAAGGACTTGGCTTGCCTTAAATACCACCATCTGACAAAGGAAATTAATGCGGGCGGCAGCATCCGCCCCTGAGGCTGGCCAGAGTGACAAGCTCTTCCCTCAGTAATTACTGGGAGAAGCTCGGATGGAGTTTCACAGAATCAAGTGAACGCTCACAAAGAAAGCAGCAAACACCTCCTGCCGAAAACGGACTTGATCTGGAAGAAGCTCCGACAAGGAGGAACCGCCTGCATTCCTCCCAGGGCCCCTCCTCCCAGGGCCCAGATGTGCAGCCCACCCAGCGGTTCAGACAGGGCCTCGTCTGGGACCCCTGTCGTGAGTCACTTCCCAGCTTCTGTGCGAGGCTGGCACCACCCTGCGCACACCAAGGCTGCTCGCCCTGTGGCCACGATGTCTTCTCACAAGGAAAGCCCTGCTTTTCTCCAGTTTCATGCTATGTCGCAAATGCCTGAGTCCCTTTCCCACATCTGTAGTGGGGGTGAGGAGAGAGGCAGGCCTGCCCCAGCTGGGGGAGCTGGCAGATCCTGGGGAGACGGGAAGGAAAGAATAAGGAACCCCGCACCGAGTGGCTCTGTGAGAGGTCCATTCTCAGCATGGTCTTCCTGACTCAGTCTGAGCGATCGATGTGCTGCAGAGAAGGCCCCAGTCTAGGGTAGAGCATCCAGAAGCAGTGGGTCCAGGCTCCCAGAGGGGATGCGGGGCCCACCTCACAGCCCAGTACGAGCTGGGAGCCAGGCAGGCAGAGTGCGTTGTCCAGAAAGGGCAGTAGCCCATCTCCAAACAGCTCCGAGTTCAGCTAATAACATGTGCATGTGCTTAAATCATTAACTGAAAATGAGATGAAAATTTCATTAAACCAAATACCATTCAAATGTCCACAGAAGAGTCAGGGACACAGAGGAGCCATATGCTGGCACTGCCCACACAGACCACTCAGCTCCGCACAGCACTGGGAAGGCCTGTGATACATTGTTCCAGAATGGAGCCTCCACTGCCAGCTATCCCCATGGCGCTCAGAGGCAGGAGGAAACCCTTCCGGTTTCTTCCCACTTCCTTCAAATGGTGACTTTAAAACTCCTTTAAAATCCCTGAGTGGCCCAGCTCCCTGGCATGTGCGAGCCTTCACCGTTAAGAGCCCTTTCCAGAAACTTCCAATAAGACGTTGCATCTTCCCAGCCTCCATGGTGAGCCCCAACCCCAACTCATGTCACCACCTGACCCCTTCACAGCAGCCCCGGAAGGGGCAGCTCCTGACCAGAAAGCTTCTCTGTCCCTGAAAAGGACAGGACGAAGAAATGCATGTTGGGGTCGCACGGCGCTCTTGCAACTGGGATTGGAGGGTTGGAGCTAAGCCTCCCCCAGGAAGGAAACCAGGCAGGGACCAAGCAGGAAATGCACACAGGGGGTGCCACACTCTTCCGCAGCACCAGGACCCAACCCAGAGATTCCTCCTGGAGCACCCCAGGACCATGGCGGGGGGAAGGATCCCACCTGGAGCACCCCAGGACCGTGGGGGGGAAGGATCCCACCTGGAGCGCCCCAGGAGGACCGGGGGGAAGGGAGCGCCCAGGACCGTGGGGAGGATCCCACCTGGAGCGCCCCAGGACCATGGGGGAAGGATCCCACCTGGAGCGCCCCAGACTGTGGGGGGAAAGATCCCACCTGAGCGCCCAGGACTGTGCGGGGAAGGATCCCACCTGGAGCGCCCCAGGACCGTGGGGGAGGATCCCACCTGAGCGCCCCAGGACAGTGGGGGAGGAGGAGCGCCCCAGGACTGTGCGGGGAAGGATCCCACCTGGAGCGCCCCAGGACCGTGGGGAGGAAGGATCCCACCTGAGCGCCCCCAGGACCGTGGGGAGGATCCCACCTGGAGCCCCCAGGACCATGGGGGAAGGATCCCACCTGAGCGCCCCAGACCATGGGGGGAAGGGATCCCACCTGGAGCGCCCTAGACCGTGGGGGAAGGATCCCACCTGAGTGCCCCAGGACCATGGGGAGAATCCCACCTGGAGCGCCCAGACCGTGGGGAGGATCCCACCTGGAGCGCCCCAGGACCGTGGGGGAAGGATCCCACCTGGAGCGCCCAGGACCGTGTGGGGAAGGATCCCACCTGGAGCGCCCCAGGACCGTGGGGGAAGGATCCCACCTGGAGCGCCCCAGGACCGTGGGGGGGAAGGATCCCACCTGGTGCACCCCAGGACCGTGGGGGGAAGGATCCCACCTGGTGCACCCCAGGACTGGGGGGGGCGGGGACAGATATCTGCCTTGAGCGCCCCAGGACCTACTCCAGCTGGCAAGGAATGTCTGGGCCTAAGGTTTGCATTTAAGTCCAAAAAACTTTTTTTAAAACTTTAAGTGGAAAAATTGGAGGTAAAAGTAAGCGTCAGGAGAAAACATTACGTGTATAGCTTCATAAATCAAAGTCAGTGTTTGCTCATCAACAACTTGGTTTTTATTGACAACTTCTGAGAAAATGGACTGTGTCTTCCCAAACCACAGTCTCCTTCCTGTCCCTTTCAGATTCAGCTTCTCCATCCTCAAAGCTGTGGCTGGAGCTCTTGAGGTCTTCCCTGGTTTGGTCATTCTTACCACACTGCAGTGTTGTATTCTGAGCAACCTGCATCTTTCAGGATGAGCAGAAAGACGCCCTCATGTCACAGACCCACGTGCCCTTTGACTTCCAAGTCCGAAGTGCACACCCATCTCGCTTCCAGCATCTTTCAGTGGGGACGTTCTCAGCAAGAAAGACAGGGTGTGAAGTGCTGTACGCCCATGCCAGCCAGCATGGTGTTGAGCTAGCTCCTCCTCACTTTGCTCCAGAAAGTGGTTATTTTACTGTCTAACTTCTAACTTGATGTAAAAAAGCAAAGCCAAAAACATGCAAACAAAAGAACAAAAATACCTCTCCAGAATCGCACTGTCCCTCCCCCGCAAACAACCACATTGACATTTACGTCCACATGTTCCAGACCGTTTGGGGAACAAAAGGAGACCCTACGATGAGCACAGCTCTGGGACCCGCCCGCAGCACAGCGGACGCCACCATGCCGCGCAGGCCAGCAGCTCCCAGCCGGACCGTGTGGAGCCGCCAGGGCCCAGCTCTGCAGGAAGACAAGAGGGGGCCGCGAGCCAGGGCCCTGCGGTCGGTCCCTCCCCCGCCAGATGGCAAGGCCAAGGAAGGCAGGTGAGGGGAGCCAGACGGTGGCTGCAGGAGGGCCCGTCCGGGAGCAGCCGCGGGGACAGGCTGAGCACAGCACCCCCCCCACCCCACCCCTCCCACCCCGGGGCTGCCAAAAGGGAAGGCGTGGCTCCGATCAGGAGCCTCTCCTGCCAGGAGCTGCTCACACGTTCTGTGGGAACAGGGAGGCAATGTCGTCCTTGTAATAACCATGTACACTGACAAAGAGATGAAGACACTAGTACTTTGTGGAATATTCTTGCAAATGAGTGGGCTAACCCAGCACTTAAGAGGTCTTGTTTTTAGCTTCCTTTGTGTGGCACCATCAGTACGCTCCTTTCACTGGATAAAATGGTGATTTCCCCCAGGGTACCCTTCCCCACCCCTGCTTTGCAAGCAGGAGGTGACCCTCCCGGACAGGCTCTCAGCGGACGCCCCGTGCTGTCTGTGACCTTGCCGGTCCAATGTCCTGGAGCCTTTAGTTTAAATAAACAGTAAGCAGATAATGAGGTGCCATTTAAGTGATGACACAATCACAACCCTAAAAAGTTACACGTGAACAAAGTTCATTCTCAACACCAGCAAGGTATTTCCCGAGTAAGAAAGAAACTTTGCCCAAAACCACCCTTTTGGAAGAAAGGGCTCGTTCGCTCCTACAAGCAGTTCTGCAGGCGACACTCTCCCACCCCCGCTCTCCCACATCAAAGGGAAAGAAAAAGGAAAGAGAAGAACAAGCCGGGTCCGCTCCCTAAGATACTGGCTGAGTAATTACTAGTGAGGTGGCAGACATGAGTACTGAGGACACAGTGTGGTCACAGCCCACTGCCGCCCAGGGGACAACCACCCACTGGTGAGGAGGAGGAGGGAGACCGGTGTCCCCTTCTCCCTCACACATTGGGTCTGCACTTCCTGCTGAGTCCAAAGACATGCTGTGCAGCAGCTGAGCTCGAGGCTGACCCTGCCCCAGAGGCCGTGGAAGCCACGGCTAGAGCGCCGTGTCCCTCCACACTGCACGCGGGCCAGCCAGGCTGGAGCGCCATGTCCCTCCATGCAGCACAGGGCCCACCAGGCCGCCAAGCCTTTTGGCTCTTTGAGTTCAGAGACCAGATGGAGGCTCTTCATTTCCCGGTGACTTTGCCAAATGAAGGGGTGGATCTGAGAGGAAATGCTGAACCTGGTGGAAGGGTGCTGGGGTTGCAAGATGTCACGGCCATGGCACGTGAGGTGGGACTTCCTTGGAGTGATGACTTCCCCTGAGGTATGGCGGCTAAGCCCTGCCCACACTGGAGACCGTCCTCATCGCCAGCTCGTGGCCCAGTGTGCCCACTTCCTTCTGTCTTGCAGCCGCCATTGGAGTCTGGGCCTTCATCCTCTGGCCTCGACACTGGCAGAGGCCTCTGGACGGGTCTTCTGCTCCTGGGCTCTGCCCTCCAGCCAAGGCCACTCAAGCCGGAATCTTAAAATAGCACCTTGTTCCAGCTGCTCTCCCGTATGGGCTCCTAACGTCCTCTCTCCCCTCACCATGGGAACCCTCAGGAGGCACGTTTAGACATCACTGTTTGGTCCGTAAACGTGGGACACGTCTGTTTGATCCCTAAACGTCTCCTCATCTTTCCTTCGCATTTCTTTGTGTACTTGGGGTATAGCTCAAGTATGCCTTCTAGTTTATCAATTCTCCCTTCAGCTATATCCCATAAGCTATTTATTCGTCCACAGACTCCTCAGGCTTTTCACTCTCCTTCCACTGAGTACTGCAGAGAATCACGCATGCAACACAACCACGCGCACTTGGCCCTGAGCACTGATGGCGCCAGAGCAGATGGAGAGCGAGAGGCGTCCCCAGGTTTCAGGGCCAGGAGATCCTCAACAGTGTGTAAACATTAAATTCAGTCAGGGGTCTGGAAGCACCGTTTGTTCCCACTTCAAGGAGCAGCACGCAGCACAGAATCCATGTGCTAAAAATGGTCTCCGATCCCAGCTGCGCAGGGACCCCCACAACCCGTAATTCTTAACCTGAAGGTGGGGCCGCAGTCTTTGCCAGAAGGCCTCGGGGAGCTTCCCCCAGGCCGCAAATCGCCACCCCCACCCCCTGCGAACACATGCATTCCGGGGTCCTCTCCCTCCGCACCCCATGTAAAGCGCTGTGACTTTTAGGGCACCCTCAGCTCCCATCCCTGGGTGTGGTCCAGGGGCAGCACCCCAGGGCACCGGTTAGGGATGAAAATTACGGCCCATCCTTCAAGTTCTGGGCAGACATCTGGGTCCCAACAAGCCATCCGGGGATGTGTGACCCCGAGCGGCTGACCTTGAGAAGCGCTGACGTGCCCATCGTGTGGCAAAGTCCTCAGTGTGAGGCCCTGTTACATCCTTCCAACCAGACCTTCTCTAAGTCTATCAGGGACCATTTCCCAGGGCTCTCGCCCCTCGTGAGCATTTACTTCCCTGCCCATCTCAGGTATGTCTCTCTAGGAAAACTGAAAGGAGGTGGTAAAACAAAAATATTCGTCGTCTCAAAATGCTTGATTGCTGCTCTGCGCTCGGTACACACCTTGCAGCTTATCTCTGACTAGAAGGTGCCCACACATGATCCTGTAGCAGGTGAGCGGCCCCACCAGCACTTTGGGTCCCTGCACTGCTCAGTCCTGGGCATTGCAAGCACTTAGGAGCAGCCCCCAGGGGGCAGCGCACTGCCCGGAAAACCAGAGCTGGACGGGACGTGCCAGCTGGCTGCTCATGCAGAGCAGCGGCCGGTGGCCCCAGGCCCTGGCATTCCCCCTGCAGAGGGAAACTTATCAGGTGAGCCAACGGCAGACATTACCAGAGCGATTTCTCCACGATTTTGGTCCTGAAAACCTCTTCCTGGTCCAGGTTCACGGTGCAGTAGCAATCTCGCATCTTGTTTGGCCCCGGGTACATGGGAAGGTTTTTGGCTTCACCTAAAAAGCAAATGTAAATAACACCATCAACTCGGCCCAGAATCACAGGCACATTTCCAAATAACGGCTTTCTTTCAGAGCAATGCACCTGCTTTACTCTTGTACGCTCAGTAGCTCTTTTATTTTTTTTTATGTTAATTTATTTATTTTGAGAAAGAGAGAGAGAGGGAGGGAGAGAGAGCAAGCAGGGGAGGGGCAGAGAGCAGGGCACAGAGAACCCTAAGCAGGCTCCGAGCCATTAGCACAGAACCCAGCGTGGAGCTCTAACTCACAAACCGCTGGATCGTGATCTGAGCCAAAAGCAAGAGTTAACTGACTGAGCCCAGCAGGCGTCCCCCACTAGTTCTTTAACATCCTGGTTTTCTTGTCACCACAAGTCAAAATATCAAAGTGAATACTATTTGCACGACTAGAATGCAAGGGAACATGCACATTAACCTCCAAAACAGACTGACAAAGTAGGAATCCACTGGCCTCTGAATTGGGGTTATCAGTTTTGCTTTCTTCACACTAGCCCCCTTAATTTTGTTTAATGTTTAAATGATAGTAAGATACATGTAAATTAAAATTATTCATCTTAACCACCTTTAAGCCTGGAGCTCAGCCGTGTTAAATACATTTACACTGTTGGGCAACCAATCTCCATCACTTTTTCATCTTGCAAAAATTGAGCTCCGCACCCCTGCCCAGCCCTGACACCCACCCTCCCGCTCACTCCAGGTAATCCACGGAGGTGGGGCCACTCAGCCTCCGCCCTGGTGACCGGCTGGGCTCACTCAGCACAGTGTCCTCAGGTGTCGCAAGTGTCAGGGTCCCCTTCCCTGTCAAGGCTGTTGATGGGTCACATTGTGCTTGTCCACTCATCCCCTGGGTCACTTTTTAGTCTGAATTTGACTTGATAGCATTTGACTTCACATGTCAAAGTTGGGGCAATAATTAAGGAGGACTCTTTTTTATTGACAAAGCAGCAAACTCCATCCAGCTGTTGAAAATGCAGAGCGATCAGCCAGTTAGAAGTACATCCCAAAGGGGGGGGCCTGCTGCGGGCTGTGGGCCGAGTGTCTCCCCCTCACGGCCCCTCCTTCACATGGAAGTGCGACTGGAGAGAGGGAGAGACACTCAGGCAGCAGCATGGCCAGCCGAAAATGCCAGACTCCTCACTGACCCTGGGTCCGTCTAGAGGTCATCACGAGAAGCACACTCTAGCATCATCTGCTAGAAACTCACAGCGAGCATGAACGGCGGGACCAAACGGGCCGTTCGCTTGCACACTGAGAGCAGCAGGTAGCTTGCCACCTGGACGCTGCTGCCCAGGCGACGTCGCCTCCGAGGAAGCAAAGCTGCACACACTGCTGCCTCGCGGCAGCCCGCCTAGCCTCCAAGCCTCTGGGCACCTGCAGGCACCAGACTCAGTGCCAGGAAGACAGGGCAGGCCTGAGAGCCCAGCAGCGTGCCAACAACACCCGACGTGGCCAGCAACGCCTGTCACACCGCGTAGGGCCGAACTGCTCGTTCTTGTCAAAATCGAAAAAAACACCAGAAACCAACCCCAACCCGGAGCACAGGTTCCTCTGAGCTCAGAGCCAAAGCCACCCAGCACACACCGCCCTCCACATAAGTCCAACGGAACCAGACATCATACTCACTTGGCGGAAGTTAGCTCATTTAAAAGATGCCACTTCACAAATGGGTGTGCAAGGGCCCCCGGAGGGCAGAGATCAATCAGCTCGATTTGTTGGAAGCTCTTCACTTTTCATTTAATGTCAGTGCAGAGTAGAACAGCAGGTGAGCAGAGGGCCCCGCCCCGGTGGGGTTTCCTGTGCCCGCACGTCCTATTTCTGACCAAAGCGTTCCTCGAGGATTTCTAAGAGCACCAGGTGTGACCTGTGTGGGTGGCCCCTTCCTGCACAACATGAGACCCACTTCCCCGAGCCTCAGTTTCACCAACTGTGAGAACATGAGAACACACTAGCTCTCAAGGCTCCTCCAACACCAAAACGCTTTTAATTTAAAAGATTCCAGAGGTTTTTCTTTTGGGAATCATCAATGGCTCTTCGTTGGTGAACAAAGAGAAATAACAGATGAATGTTTTCTTGTACGGCCACCTCAACACTACAAGGCTCCAGAGCACACCAGTTTTACATGAGTCAGCCCATGAAAACACGGCCAATTGGGTAAAAGGCACATGAATCTGAGCCAAGCTTCAAGTCAGCTGTTAAATGTCAAAAATCAGATTTTGTGAAGACTCCTGGCAGGTGTGAAAGGCCAGAAGAACGTGCATTCAGGGTGTGTGACCAATCCCGCCACCAAAGGCTACGGCGGCGTCTTCAGGAAGAGAAGGGGAGGTGGGGGGGTACAGGACCAGATGTACGGCTCCTTCCGCTGAGGTGACCCAACAGCGCGGTCACATCACACACGTCAGGCCCCGAACAAGCCCTTTCAAAAGTCTTCGGGCTCTGGATCAGGAACTGATAGCTTTTGCCACATTCACAAATCTTTAGCCTCATAACCAGCCTGATTTTGTGGACCTCCCAGCTGACACCTTTATGATGTGAATTAGGCCATCTCATACTTCCCTTGGGAATTTCTTTTTGCAGCAAATGAGATACTTCAGCTGCAAGGTCCTGTGTTTCTTAGAAGAGAAACGCGTCTGAAAGCCGCGTGGGAGATGATCGTTGGTGGAAAACAAAGAACTGGGATTTTGTTTCTGTTTATTCTCCAGAGAGCCTCAGAACACCGGCAATGAGTAGCTGGCGCCCCTCTTCAAGGTGACTCAAGGTGAGTACTGTTGGGGCACAAGAGCAAGATGAGCCTTCCCTGGACAAGATGACACTTGACACTGAAAACTGAAAATGCCTGTGTGAACACAGACCTCCGCCCCCCCCGCCGCTGGCCCCAGGTGTACGGTCACAGAAGCATCCTGGCCACCATGACGATGGCACCGCCAAGCGCCCGTGTGAACAGGCCACTCAGAGCAGCAGTGGCAAGAGCAGCGGGCAGCACCGCCGGCCACGTCCCCTGCCCAGGGTCCTTGCAGTGGGGGTAAAAAGGTGGAGAATGAGTAACCCCGTGTCTCTGCTTGGAGCCGCAGGAGGGGGTGGACGCCTCAGCTCTCGGGTGGCCCACCCCAGCCGCACAAGGGACAGGCGCCCCTTCTCCCACGCTGCCTGCTTGTCCCAGAGGCCGAGGCCACTGCCCCACCCGCCTGCGGATGTGCTGCCTCCCTTCTCCTAGCACGTGGAGACATCTACCCAGGAAAGTAAAGTCCTCCCGGTATACAGTAGGTGCTGAATTATTAGTTGAGTGAACAGATAAATGACCACGAGGTAAAAGAGTTGCATTCTAAGAACCAAATTAGGATCATTTTCACACGACTCTTTCTCCTACTGACACGTCTGAAAGGCATCCTCTGCCCCGACAAGAAAGCGTGCTGCAGATTTGATGAAGGCCCTCTCTGAACACCTAGTCTACTAACAAAAATGAAAGGTATCCCTTCAAACACAGCAACCTAAGTGACAGTGAAAGAGCAAACCCTGGTTCCCACACACGGGAACCAGGCACCGGCTACGTGAGCCACGGTGACCTGAAAGTGTCATCGTTCCCGAGCCACTGCAGGTAGCAGTCCCGAACCCTCAGCAGCCGAGCCTCTGGCCCAACCCAGAGAGAGGGAAGACCCACGTGTGGACGCCCACGCCTCGCTGCCGCTGGGACGTTCAGCCCTGATAAAGAAGCCCCTGCCCAGTCTGGGGGGCCCGCTGGCCTCAAGGGTGCCAAGGAGCAAGGCCCTCTGCACCCTGAGAGTGGGTGTCGGAAGTCACCGCCCCCAGCGCCCCCAGAGTGACTCTGGCGACAGAGGGGTCTGATCTTGCCTGCATTTCCAGCACCCGACACAGACGCCGCTGTGCCCTCAACACCCCAGGAAGACACAGAGGAAGGAGGGAAGTGTGTGGTGGAAGGCTCCACTGACAACCCTCCTCTCCTCATCTGAGAGCCTGGGTGTGCTCAGAGCCACCACATCCACACAGTGTTGGTGGCCCCCAGCCCAGTGGCCTCCACCTGTGGAAGGGGAATGTCGTGGAAGAATTTAGGCAGATCTTCTGATCACTCTGGTTCAGGGCACTTAAATGGGCCCACGGATTCTGGCAGCCAGAACCACATGGCGAATTCTAACAACATAAGTCTACTTCCCCAAAAAGATCAATTCCACGTTAAAAATATCTTACTTCCCTGAGTATGTATTTTTTTATTTATTTTTGAATACCTTGCTATCTTATCACTTGATATTAAATATAACAAAACTGCATAAAAACAGACAAAATTGGGGTTTCTAAATCAAGCACATGCCACCTCCCCCCAGCGTGCTGATTCTGTCTGAAAGCCCCACGCTGAGTGGCCTGGACCCCACAGGGCACAACCCCACAACCACAGATGCCTGCTTCCTCTGCCTCCAGGAGGGTCATGGCCCAGAAAGGGGACCGACACACCTTTCAGATTGCCTCCAATAGCTAAGAGACAAGCATAAAATAAGCTATTAACATGAAAATTCAAAGTTCAAAATAGAATGAAAAAAGAAAAATTACACCTATTCCAGCGGCCCCTATCCCGCCGTGTGTGACTCAGCAGTCAACTGAGCTCCGAGTTCCCTAGCAGCTAAGGCAAGAATGGAAACAAGGCAGAACACACCCTTCCCAAACTTTCTTTGAAAATAAAGCACAGCACTCCCCCTCGGGAGCCACTGTCCCACAGCGACCCACTGCAGCCTCGTGCAGGAGCAGGAGGTGACGGACCCGGCCTGGCCTCCGGGCTCCTTTTAAGAGGGGTCATGTCCGTCCGGCACAAGACTCAAACTACACAAGTTAGGTCAGCATTGCTGTGAAGAGTCCCGGAGGATGAGGGAGCGTGACCACCGAGGCTCTGTTCTCCGTGCCCTGGCTCAAGGCCAGGCCCCCACGAGCTCACCTCGGACTCAGACGGGCACCTCCACGCCCAATCCGCCCACGGCCGGGGCCCCTGGAGACGTCTGGATGGCCCACGTTCAGGGGAGGGGCCTGGCAAGGCCCCGAGGATGACAGCAGAGCCAGGCCTCCACCCTCGGACACGCACGGCCGCTCGCTGGGCTCCTCTGTCCTCCCTGAGGGACTCCGGACGCGACAGGCCTCATTTCTTCCTCTGGTTCCGGCACCTAAAACAGCACACTACTCGCAAACAGTAACGATCCTGCACGTGGTAGCTCAGACGAAGACATGAGTGAACACGACCAGCTGGGCAGGGTCTTAGGAGTGCTGATTACGCACTGAGTACTGATGATGACCTCTGTCGGGTATTTGGCAGGTGCATCATCGGTACCAGGAGCTGGACCATCCAGCAGCGACTGGGCTGGGACACAGCCCTGTGGACTCCACCCGGGTCCCCAGGCATGTGCTGCACCCTGAGCCGACGGCCGGACCCCACATTCTGGGAGGCTGCCGGCGCAGAGCCTGAACTCACGACACCCCTGCGGACCCACAACACGTGAGGGAGGCGTCCGGGACCTCACCCCAGCTCTCCACCAGCAGACTGCCACCGCCCCACCTAGACCTCACGGTGCTGAGGATTCACCGGGCCAAATCCCGCCCTACCCACCAGCCCACATCCCAAGCCCCAAAGCTGTGAGATACAAGGCGCCGTTTCGAAGCCTCAGAGCTGCCAGGAAATCTATTCCCAGAACACACACAAGTCCAAAGCCTCACAAGCTCGTACAGGACTAACCAGGGCACATGCAGTTTCTTCATATCACAAGCTCACACAGTATTGCCCGGGCACACATAACTTCTCAGGATAGAAGCTCATAGAGGACTAGCCTCTATTAATTCAGGGCAAATATAATTTACTCAGCTTCAGAGCTCATAAAGCATGAACCAGGGCACTCGCCATGTCCTCAGGGTCTGAAGCCCATAAACTACTAACCAGAGTACACACCGTGTCCTCGGGTTCTGAACTCATATACACCCATACACCATGGACTAACCAGGGCACATGCCATGTCCTCGGGTTCTGAGCCTATACACCACTAACCAGGGCACACACCGTGTCCTCGGGTTCTGAGTTCATACACCACTAATCAAGGCACACGCAGTGTCCTCAGGTTCTGAGCCCATACACCACTATCCAGGGCACATGCAGTGTCCTCAGGTTCTGAGCTCATATACCACTAATCAGGACACGCGCCGTGTCCTCGAGTTCTGAGCTCATACACCACTATCCAGGGCACAGGCCATGTCCTCGAGTTCCGAGGTCATACACCACTATCCATGGCACAGGCCATGTCCTCAAGTTCCGAGCTCATACACCACTATCCAGGGCACACACAGTGTCCTCGGGTTCTGAGCTCATACACCACTATCCAGGGTGCACGCTGTGTCATCGGGTTCCGAGCTCATACATTATAAGTGAAGCAGTGTTCCACTTCCTCTCTCTCCAGGCACACTGCCGATGATCTTAATCACGAGTGTCTGACACCATCCAGCCCTCACCCTATCAAACATGCCACAGTCCTGAGGGGCTCGGGACACGTGTCCTGTGGGCACCACAGGGTGGCTCCGGGAGATACTTTGCACACATGCTGTGGTGCGATATGGTTCCTATTGTGCACCCTTGCATCCCGGATTGGAGAAGGCAAATAAAATGAGACAGACAGACAGCCATGGGGAGCCAGATGAGGGAAGAGCGCGGTCTGCGGGGACCTTTGACGGCTGAACCAGCCAGAGCCACAGCTGGTTGTGACCTGACCAATCCCTTCTTAAGAGGTCATCGTAGCAGTAACAGAGAGCAGAGTGAGCCCATCATGATGAACTGTGCTGGCCAGTTTTACAATTTCAGGGTCCAACTCCTATTTTTAATGTTCCTTAACAGACCAACAGACTGGAACAAAGAAGGTTAAAGCCCCCAAGTGAGTGCAAGAGGCCTGCTTGCTCTGGGCCTGAGTTGCGTCCGACAAGGTCTGTGCTCTCAACAGGGCCCCACGTGGGACCCTGGGCAGGGCCTCGCTGGCCCTTCGCCTCACGGTTACTTACATTTACCCATTAGAATAAGGGGCTGCTGCCCTGACCTTGACTTCCATTTGTTGGGAAGCTGTAATACTCAGGGCCTGTGAGCAGAAGACACTTCCCCACATTGGTCAACATAATCATAAAAAAATACACAAACCAGGACATCGCATCCGACAGCCCCTCAAGTGTTGCGTCCTCAGGCCGTGGCCCCCCAAGGCGGGGGAGGGGCGGGGGTCATCCCATGCTGAGTGTTCCCCTCAGGTCTCGCCTGGGGCCCTCGCTGAATACGGGCTAGGACACAGGCTGCCCTCTGGGGCTTTCCAGAGCTTGAGCTAGTGGATGCCATTTAAGAATAGAGTGATTTCACATTTTAAATCCTTTGGAAAACTCTGAGGATTCACCATGCTGGCCGCTTCCCCTTGCTGAAATGTTGTGGGTCTGGGGGTGGCCCCTCTTGGGGGACACCTGCCTGGCCTTGTGCATTTGGGACCACTGTGCCACACATTTGGGGGACAGCCCAGACCTGTTCAGGTCTTTCTGTACACGTGGCTGTCAGAACCCATCTCTCAAGAAAAGCCACTCCCATCGCAGAAATGTCACCAAAATACAAGCCTAAGGGCCCCAACTTCTCACACAGTCTGCCCTCCCTGACCCCTCACGGAGTCTGCCTGCACCTCACTCTCTAGAGTGCCTGTCAGCCGGGGACAGCGCCCCAGAGTCCTCCACCTCCCCAGTAGTGCAGCCGGTACCTGGGGGCCCCCAGGATGGTGGGAGCTTCCATCTGGAAGACTGCCCGTGGCAGGCTGCAGGAGGAGGGGGACTTCAGGGCAAAGAAGTGGCATCTCTGCATCTCTGCAGTGACCAAGCGCAGAGCTGGCAGCCACCCGCCGGGGCCCCGCCCCCTCCGCTCCACTTAATCCCATGGTTCACGAAGAGCCAGGCAGCCCCCGGTGCCCGGACCATCGTCACAGGCACGTGGGGCCGCTTTCACGTGGTGCCAGAGCTGCCAGGATGGAGGAAGGGAAAAAAGGAGGCCTTGGAAGCCTGAAGAAAATGGCGCTTGGTCCCTGGACAAGAAACAGAAGCCTAGGACGTTGCAATCCCAAGACAGAAAATCAGCCACTTCTCCATTTTCCAATTGATTCTGTCCACAACAGTGCATCCTCAGAATTACTTAGATCTTCAGTTTTGAACTGAATCCAAACTATTCAGCACCACAAAGACACAAAACAGTAGCTAACCTCACCCTCTGACTTAAAATCTGGTCTTTTCCCAAGCAGGGAAAAATGCATGCTCCATTCTCACACTTTTCCAATGAAGCTAGAGATGAAAACAGTGTTCTTGGACAATACCTCAATGTTGAAATAAAAGCTGTAAAAGTAAAAAAAGTGAAAAAGAAACCACCAGTTTCCTCTAAATTTTTTAAATATTGTGTTGAATGGGTCTTTGATTCCTTGAAACTAAAATTGTGTGTGTTAGCAAAACATCTTTTCACCTAGTGCATTTTTAAAAAAATTTTAATATTTATTTATTTTGAGACAAAGAGAGACAGAGCACTGGGGGGGGGAGGTTGCACAGAGAGAGAAGGAGACACAGAATCCAAAGCAGCTCCAGGCTCCGAGCTGTCAGCACAGAGCCGAACACGGGGCTCGAACTCATGAACCACTAGATCATGACCTGAGCCGAAGTCGGATGCTCAACCGGCTGAGCCACCAGGCACGCCTAAGTGCTTCGTTTTCTAACGGCCACGAAGATGAGAAAAGAGTAAGCAGACCGTCAAGAGCTCAGCCAGCAACAGCAACTTAAACGGAAGCCCCCAGACTGGTCCCGTGTGCCCGGGGAGCTACACACTCACACCAGTCACAGAAGTTATTAAAAATACTATCTTAGAGACATAGATGCTTCCCATGCTCTCAGGCTGCAAACTGCTGTGGAGACACATGTCACCTCCCCACAACTCAGTCTGGGGTGTCGCACACCCTCGAGCCGCTCCCACACAGCTGCCAGAAGGGACCATCCCTCACCGGGCTCCCAAAACATGTGTTTGTGTCACATGTAGACCATTCTCCTCTGTCGCTTTACACAGTCCCTCTCCCTCTGCAAGTGCAAACCCCTGAAAGAACCTCGAATTCTCCAGAGAACCATGCTCCTGTGACTGCCTTGTCTGAGGGAAATACTTGACAGATTTGAACAAATTTGCATAGTGCAATTTCCCAAATAAATTGTCACATGATGAAATGGGAGCTGGTTACTAAGATCAACGAATAATCTGAAGAACACAGGGAACGTACATAAGAAATAAACAGGGACAAAAATGTCATTAAGTGTGAAACTACAATTACTAAAACAGCAACTAACTGCCTTGCTGTAAGTAATCAAACTGTAAGAGTTTCTACTTTGTCTCCACCTTCCAGCACAGCTCCGCTCCCCAACGTCTCTTGCTCCTGGACCCTTTGTTTCTACTCATTGCACAGGAATTTCTAACAGGGCGAGGGTGAGGACGGCCAGGTAGCTGAGCAGGGTGAAGGAAACAACAGAAACAGATGGCAGGAATATTCGGAGCTGGTTTTTTAATTAATGTAGGAACTACGGTGAGATCGCTATGGAAACTTCTGAAAGATCGAGGGCCCCAGACACTGGTGAAGACGAGGAGCCAAGCTGTCTTCGAGCTGGGATGGGGCCCTCCTGGGGGCAACTTGTGGGTAGGGAGGCCACCCCACATCCCCCCACCCATCTGCACAGTGAACACGAGGTGCCAACAAAGAACACACAGTTTGTCGGATGCCCCCTGGGTCACAGGAAACCTCAGCCTGGGGACGGTTTTCACCTGGCGTTCCCACTCCATGGGAGTTGTGATGTGACACAAATGGGGCAGGACACCTGGGAAATCACCTGGGGGGGTCACCTGGGAGGTTATTTGAAGGAACACTTGGGAGGTCACCTGGGGGAACCCCTGGGAGGTTACTTGGGGGAACACCTGGGAGGTCACCTGAGGGAACCCCTGGGAGGTTACTTGGGGGAACACCTAGGAGGTCACCTGGGGGAACCCCTGGGAGGTCACCTGGGGGATCACCTGAGAGATCACCTGGGGAACACCGGGAGATCACCTGGGGGAACACCTGGGAGATTACTTGGGGAACACCTAGGAGGTCCACCTGGGGGAACACCTGGGAGATCACCTGGGGGAACACCTGGGAGGTCACCTGGGGAACCCCTGGGAGATTACTTGGGGGAACACCTAGGAGGTCACCTGGGAACACCTGGGAGGTCACCTGGGGGAACACCTGGGAGAATACCTGGGGGGGTCACCTGAGAGATCACCTGGGGAACACCTGGAGGTCACCTGGGGGGAACACCTGGGGGGTCACCTGAGAGATCACCTGGGGAACACCTGGGAGATCACCTGGGGAACACCTGGGAGATTACTTGGGGGAACACCTGGAGGTCACCTGGGGGAACACCTGGGAGGTCACCTGGGGAACACCTGGGAGGTTACTTGGGGAACACCTAGGAGGTCACCTGGAATGTCACCTGGGGGAACACCTGGGAGGTTACTTGGGGAACACCTGGGAGATCACCTGGGGGAACACCTGGGAGGTTACTTGGGGGAACACCTGGGAGGTTACTTGGGGAACACCTAGGAGGTCACCCGGGGAACACCTGGGAGGTCACCTCACCTGGAGATTACGGGGGAACACCTGGGAGGTCACCTGGGGGAACACCTGGGAGAACACCCGGGAGGTTACTTGGGGGAACACCTGGGAAGTTACTTGGGGGAACACATGGGAGATCACCTGGGGGAACACCTGGGAGGTTACTTGGGGGAACACCTGGGAGGTCACCTGGGAGGTCATCTGAGGGAACACCTGGGAGGTCACCTGGGAGGTGACTTGGGAGAGCGCCTGGTAAATGTCTGGCAGGGGACACCAGTGCCACAGGGCCAGGTCCAAAGCCCACCGTTTCCTCCCACTGAGGTGTTGTCCACTTGCTTGTATGTGTGTATGTCTGTGGATGCGCGTGTACATGTGGTGTTTTGATTTCTGCTTTTTCTTTTAACAGCTTTATTGTGATAGGATCAGCATACCATAAAACTCACCTGTTTAAAGGGTACAATTCAGTTTTTAGTATACTCACCAGATTGTGCAAATACCTCACAATCAGTGTGAGAACGTTTTCATGCCCCTGAGGGTAGTGGTCTCACCCCTCCTGTCTCCCCCAGGCACTGGCAGCCACTGACCCACTTTCCACCTCTATGGTTTTGTCTATTCTAGATGTTCATATAAATAGACTCCGACAGCACGTGATCACTGGAGTCTGACTTCTTTCATGCAGAATAATGTTCAAGGTTCGTTCACAATGCGCCCAGTGTCAGGACCTTGTTCCTACTCGTGGCTGAGTAACACTCCACGGTATGGGTGCACCGTCACACATTTACCCAGTTCTTCAGCTGACGGGCACTTGGGTTGTTTCCAGCCCTGAACACTGCCGCTGTGGTGACTGCGTCCAGGCTTCCATGCGACGTGGGTGTGCCCAGGGTCTGGGTGCCACGTCATCTGGTGTCTCGGGCTCAAGCGCACGCGGAGCCTCCGAACGGTTCCCTGCGGTGGCTGCCACACTGCGCTCCCGCCGGCAGCGGATGAGGCTCCAGGGATGCTCACGATTCTCTATCTTTTCAATTAAACATTTGCTCAGAACCAGAGAAATGCCTGTTTCTCAACTTTTTGTTTTATGATGTACATGAGACAGGAGTGATTGTGGTTAGCAGGTTTATGAAGACAGCAAATATTCTTGGCACAGATTTTTGCACTTCCCACACAGTTGCCGGGGCACTTCTCTCTGGTTTCACACTCCAGGCGACTGAGCTCCCCAACCCTCCATCCCAGCGTGGTTCTGGGTTTCCACTGCCTGTGTCCGAGCACTGGCTCTGAAAACACAAGAGAGCTGGACCTGACAAGCTGGCGTGTGGAGGCCACCACGCTCGGCCCAAGTCCACCCACCAGCCTCCAGGCCGCCGGAGCTCAAGGAAAGAGCCGGCTTCTTTCCTAGAGGAAGTGTGAGGTTCCCGCGGCTGGCCTACGGCTCAGGTTCAGAGCCCTGGTGGCCGTGGAGAGAGGCGGAAACACTGTGTGCACAGGTTTCCTTTAAAATATTTTCTTGATATATATGTTATTTTGCCATTGTTGTTCTGAAGTACCGGTAACAGCTGCGGGGATCCAAGATTAAACAGACATTAGCCTTTCCACAGCTGCAGGCCCAGCCTTAGACCCGCTCTCTAGAAATAGCCATGTTCGCTGATTTCTGTTTCTTGGTTCTGAAGCAAGCATCATCAATTTAAATAACAGCATCACTGATATTTCTTGGTATATTACTTTAAAATCAACTGTTGACTCCCTACCACGAAAGATAAGAATCTAGGGTCATGTCCACCCCCCACCCCTGCCTCCCAACCATTTTAGGGCGTCAAGTACTCAACGCTTCACTCGGTTCCCTACCTCTCAGTGTCTCACTTAGTCTCTCAGTAAGTTGATTCTAAACATGCTAACTCCACAGACGCATCTACATCAAGGCCATGCGGCTGCCCCCTCCGCGGTCCCCCTTCACCTCATCCCCGCCCACTTGACCTCCTCCAGGCCATGCTCTGGGCCGTGAGGAGGACACACCTCTGCCTGGCCAAGGGTCTTTATCCTTTCACAAAGTAAGAATTCAGTGTTCAGGTCGCCTTGCCCTGTTTAAGGCACTGGTCCATTTCTAAGAGCTTTTCAAATATATTAAGTGTGGTCACCTCCACAGGCAGCAATTCCTTGATTCATGAACTCAGACCCTGATCTGGCCGAGGATGGCCCCTCCCAGCCTGTGCTGGAAAGAGGCTTCTGCAAGACGCAGGATTTTTTTTCCCCCAGAAACAACCAACATAGGATTTCAGGCCGCTCTTTTCTGCCCTGAATACTTTGCTACTATTTTTGCTTTTCTTTCTTTTTCCCACACTGTTCTCTGTAAGAGTCCTGGCTTGAACTTGAGAAAGAAAATTCCTTAGATGTTAACATGAAATTAGAAAAACCATTTTCTTCCTTATAAAATCAGAGCCTGTCACTCAAACCTCTAATGCAAAACCCAAAGGTCTGGAAAGACTTTTAAACAGCTGGTGTTCCTTTGCTCACTCACGTCTGTCCTGAAGGGACACTGTCTGGACCCTGCAGACCCACAGCGGACATCCCAGGTCCACGGCAAGAGCAAGCTGATTATGCTGTTCTGGGGTGAAGGGGCTGAGAGGCCTTTCTGACAAAAGCTTGGCCTTTTTACAAGGAACTTATTATCTCTTCGGCTGCTTCAATACCCAGCAGGCGGTTTCCCAGGGGCTTCATGTGCTGTGGTCAGGGTGGTCCTGGGCTCTGTTGAGGGGTCCCCAGCAGTGAAGGCAACGATGACAGCTTAGCACGGGGCCTTGTGCTCACAGGACTTCACACGTAGGGGGTATCCATGTTAGTGCGTGTCACTGTAACCGTCCTGTGCACACCTGTGAGATGCACGTGAGTGGAGATCCTCGCGGTGCTAACGCCCACGTGCAGACGGCAAAGGGACTGCGCCCCCCAGCAAACCCATAAAATCCCTTCCTCCCTTCCCGGCTCTCAGCAGCCGGAAGAGACGGCGCAGGGAAGACAGACGGTGGCAACGCACAGGCAGGCGTGGGGGGCCGGAAGGACCCCCGAGCCAGGCGCCAGGGCCGCAGAGCCTGGCTGACTCTGCTCCTCGAGTGCGACAGCAAGGGAAACAGGCGACGCGTCCCGAAGTCTGTGGCAACGCCCCAGGACGGAACCTGCAGGCCGCAGATCGGTAAGTATTCTAGTGTCCAAAATACATAAAGAGCTCCTACAACTCAACAACTGCAAACGACCCAATTTAAAAACAGGCAAAGAACCTGAAGGACATTTTCCCCAAGATATCCAAATAGCAACACAGACAGGAAAGGTGCTCAGTGCGTCACAGGGAAATGCGCGCCAAGCCAGCAGGGAGGCCCTCCGCTATGAGGGCAGCTAGGACACTCTTTAAAAACGGAAAACACCAGGTGTCAGTGAGAGTGTGGGGTGTCCCTGCATGGCCAGTGGGACCAGAGCCACACAGCCACCTGGGAAGCAGGAGGCCAAATGCTCTGTTCTGAGAACAGAAACGTGCAGGTGAACGTCCACAGCAACCAGCTGGTGGGACAACCCTGACATGCACCCGCCCTCAGGGGGACCGGCGGACGCAGTGCCATCACAGGCTGTGTGGGGGCAGGGTGACGGGGATGCTTGAGGAGCACACACTATTCCTGCGGGTGATTAGAAGTCTGAAACTAAAGATGGGTGCTGGTTGCACGACATGTAAATGTACTAAGTGCCACTGAAATCTATGCCTAAAAAGGGATAAATGCTGAAAAAAAATTTTTTTTGAAAGAGAGGGAGCCTGTGTGTGCACAAGCTGAGGAGGGAAGCAGGGGGAGCCCAGCGCGGGGCTCGACCTCACAACCTAGGGATGGTGACCTGAGCGGAACCCGAGTCCAGTCAGAAGCTCAATCGACTGAGCCCCCCCCCCACCAGTGCCCCTAAATGGTGAATTTTATGTTACGCACATTTTATCACAGTTTAAAAAAGAAAAGTAAAGATGGTTACCAGTGTCCTGACCGAGGCAGTGGCTATTCTGTGCGACTGTGGTTATGACACAGAGGCCACATTCCACCCATCCTTTTCTGGAGCAAGAAAGGGTACAAATAAATTCTTTTTGAAATTTTACATTTAATTTTATTTTTATTCATACATTTTTGTTGGGAGTGTAACATACACTCGGTAAACACAACTCAACGAATTTCACATATGTGCACAGTATGTAATGAGTAGCCAGACCAAGATGTGGAAGGGTCCTAGCACTCTAGAATTTCTTCCAGTCTTTGCAGGTCAACTCCCCTCCCCAGCCAGGGCTTACCATTCTTCAAAATTTTATAACATCTGTTAGTTTTGCCTGTTCCAAACTTCACAAAAATGGAGCACACCTGTTAAAGCACTACAGGTTGCAGAATGGATTCTAATTTTACCTTTCTTTTTTTTTTTTAATTTTTAAAAGATGTTTATTTATTTTTGACAGAGAGACAGAGACAGAGTGTGAGCAGGGGAGGGGCAGAGAGAGAGGGAGACACAGAATCCGAAGCAGCTCCAGGCTCCGAGCTGTCAGCACAGAGCCCGACACAGGGCTCAAACCCTAGAACTATGAGATCACGACCTGAGCTAAAGTCGGACACTCAACCAACTGAGCCATCCAAACACCCCTCAGGTTTCATCTTAATTTATAAACTGATCTAATTTTATAGAGACGCTCGCCCCTCATCTACCATTTGGTAACTCTTTAGTGAAGCTCACACAGAAAGTTAGGGTATATGCTTGATTATTCCACTTTTTTACCAGATTTTTACGTAACGAATTAGTGTCCTTCTCAAAAGGCGATTAATTGGGGCTTTTTTTGCAATTTTGCAATTATTAGTTATTTACATATAATTTACATATAAAATTCAACTTTTTAAAATGTACAAGTCAGTGTTTTTCAGTAAATTCACAGAGTTGTACAACTACCAACACTAATTCCAAAGGATTTTCATCCATTGCAAGTGAAGCGCCCTGTGAGCATTCACTCCGTCCTGGCCTTGCCCTCGCAACCACCACCGGGCCTTGGCTCACACGTCTGTGTCTTTGGATCACATGTGCAAGTGCGATCATGCGATTCGGACTATGCGTCTGGCTGCTTTGGCTTGACATCCCGTGTTCAAGGTCTTCCCACTGTGGCCTGTCTCAGGACTGTGCTTCAAGGTGTAGGCACAATTTCATGTGCAAGTGCTCACACACACAACAGTCTACCTAGACACATCAGCCTGCCTCCTGAGGCCTCAGTTTCCATCTGTAAACTGGGCAGCGAGTCATCAGGACAAGCAGCACTGCAGGAGCTCAGAAAAGGGTCCCCATTGCAAAGGACATGATGCTCTACACAGAAAACCTGAATGACTTCACCAAAAAACTGCTAGAACTGATCCATGAATTCAGCAAAGTCACAGGATATAAAATCAACATACAGAAATCAGTTACATTTCTATATACCAATAATGAAGCGACAGAAAGAGAAATCAAGGAATCAATCCCCTTTACAATTGCACCAAGAACCATAACATAACTAGGAATAAACCTAGACAAAGAGGTAAAAGATGTGTACACTGAAAACTACAGAAAGCTTATGAAAGAAATTGAAGAAGACACAAAGAAATGGAAAATCATTCCACACTCATGAATTGTAAAAACAAATATTGTTAAAAATGTCAATACAAAAAGCAGTCTATACATTCAAAGCAATTCCCATCAAAATAACTCCAGCATTCTTCACAGAGCTAGAACAAACAATCTTAAAATTTGTATGGAACCACAAAAGACCCCAAATAGTCAAAGCAATGTTGAAAAAGAACGCCAAAGCAGGAGGTATCAACAATCCCAGACTTTAGCTTCTACTACAATGCTGTAATCATCAAAACAATATGGCATTGGTACAAAAACAGACACATAGGTCAATGGAACAGAATAGAGAACCCAGAAATGGACCCAGAAATGTATGGCCAACTAATCTCTGACAAAGTAGGAAAGAGTATCCAATGGAATAAAGCTAGTCTCTTTAGCAAATGGTTTTGGGAACTAGACATTAACATGCAGAAGAATGAAACTGGACCGCTTTCTACACCACACACAAGAATAAACTCAAGATGGATAAAAGACCCAAATGTGAGACAGGAAACCATCAAAATCCTAGAGGAGAAAATAGGCAGCAACCTCTCTCGCCTTGCCCACAGCAACTTCTTACTCAACATGTCTCTAGAGGCAAGGGAAATAAAAGCAAAAATGAACTACTGGGACTCACCAAAATAAAAAGCTTCTGCACACAAAGGAAACAGTCAGCAAAAACTAGCCAATGGAATGGGAGAAGAGATTTGCAAGTGATATTTTGGATAGTTAGTATCTAAAATCTATAAAGAACTTATCAAAATCAACACCCCAAAACCAAATAATCCTGTGAAGAAATGGGCAAAAGACATGAACAGACATTTCTCCAAAGACATACAGATGACTAACTGACACATGAAAAAATGCTCAACATCACTCATCATCAGGGAAATACAAATCAAAACCACAGTGAGATACCACCTCACACCTGTCAGAATGGCTAACATTAACATCACAGGCAACAACAGATGTCGGTGAGGATGCAGATAAAGAAGATCTCTTTTGCACTGCTGGGAGGAATGCAAACTGGTGCGGCCACTCTGGAAAAGAGTATGGAAGTTCCTCAAAAAATTAAAAATAGAACTACCCTATGACCCAGCAATTGCACTATTAGGTATTTATCCAAAGGATATAGGAGTGCTGTCAAAGGGGCACATGCACCCCAATGTTTACAGCAGTGCTATCGACAATAGCCAAAGTATGGAAAGAGCTCAAATGTCCATCAACAGATGAATGGATAAAGATGTGGCATACACAACACACACACACACACACACACACACACACAACACACACACACACACACACACACACACACAATGGAGTATTACTCAGCAATAAAAAAGAATGAAATCTTTCCATTTGCAACAACGTGGATGGAACTAGAGGGTATTACACTAAGCAAAATAAATCAGAGAAAGAGAGAGATCATATTATTTCACTCGTGTGAAATTTGAGAAACTTCACCGAAGATCATAGGGGAAGGGAGGAAGAATAAGATACAAACAGAGAGGGAGGCAAACCATAAGAGACTCTTAAATACAGAAAACAAACTGAGGGTTGATGTGGGAGGCAGGGGAGAAGGGAAAGCAGGTGATGGGCACTCAGGAGGGCACTTGTTGGGATGAGCACTGGGTCTTGTATGTAAGCAATGAATCATGGAATCTACTCCCGAAGCTGAGAGCACACTGTATACGTTGTATGTTAACTGGACAATAAATTATTAAAAAAAGAAAACAGAGGGGCGCCTGGGCGGCTTAGTCGGTTAAGCATCCGACTTTCGCTTAGGTCATGACTTCGCGGTTCATGGGTTCGAGCCCCGCGTCGGGCTCTGTGCTGACTGCCAGCTCAGAGCCTGGAGCCTGTTTCAGTCTGTGACTCCCTCTCTCTCTGACCCTCCCCTGCTCACGCTGTCTCTCTCTCTTTCCTAGAAATAAAAAAAATATTAAAAAAAAAAAAAAGAAAATAGAAATCAGAAAGTGGTCCCCAGAAGAGCAGCAGTAGCAGCATTGTGTCAGAGAGGAAGATTTCAGGGCCACCCAAGGCTGGCGTCTGAGCACAGAACCTGTGTGCTAACCAGCCCCAGGGTGGTTCTGGGCTCCGGGTCACTGTCCTAAGCCCGTCTTGCTACACTTAAGTGATGCCCAGCTGTTCTGACACTGCCCCCAGCCAGGGCACCTCCTCGTTGCCTCAAGAGACCCTCCCTGAACCGACTTCATTCGGCTGTGCAGGCCACCCTCCTCCATGGCGGGCATGGCCACACCCAGAAGCCTCAGCACCCTCTCCAGGAAGACCTCTGCTTCCATGGACATCTGTTCCGGCTGGACTCCCGTTTTCCCTATCTTTCCCCACATGTCCATTCTGTGCAGACAGCACATGGCTGGCATGCCTGGGGGCACCTGTCGGCTACATGACTGTCCTTCTCTCCTTAGCCCTCAAAAGCGCCCATTACCCACCAAGTAAAGCACTTCTGCTCAACCGGGCATTGAGAGATCCCCACGAGCTAATGCCCATGTGCACGTGCAAGATGCCCTTCAACTACTCACTTTGACGGAGCCAAAACAGGGTGCTGGCCCAGCCCGTGTCTCCTCCACTGCAGGCCATGCTGACCCACATTCGCAGCATCCACATCTGCTCCACCACTGGCGCCACATGGCAAGGCTGCTCCGCCGTTCCCAGGGCGGTGCTGGCGCCCCTCTCCTTTCCCATATGAACACTGTGTTTTGTGCACGGGCCCTCCCCCTGCTGAGAGCAAAGGCCAGGCCTCATGTGCTCCATCACTCCTCACTCATTTCACAGAGCCATTCCTCGCTCTCAGCAGACATCTGCTGAACAAAAGAACACCCTTGGCACTAACCAGGAACCACCCAGAGGTCAAAAGTCCTGGGCCTGCCAACATGACCTCAGATGCATCACCCGTGGAACATTCCAGAAGATAGACTTCTTCATGATAGGCTAGCAAGGAGAGAGACAGCTGGAAGGTGCATGGGTTGAGGAGGCGGGACCTTCGGAGGGATTTAAAAAATGAAGTAATGAAAGCTTTAAAATTATTTCCAAAGGGCCATGGACTACTGTGTTAGCTGATTTGTGCATAGGAGAGAAGAAAAGTTCTGCTCATCCGCCAACCGCAAGAAAGCAGGAACCCCCGCTGGGCCCCAACCCACCGGGCACATTGGGCTGCAGGTCCGCCACCTGACCTCACACCGCAAACACAGTCCCGGCTGTGGCAACCCCTCCCTCCCAGGGCCGAGGCAAGCGTGCTTCAAACCCTCCCAGCGCCTCGCGCAGAAGCCAGGGATCTCTGCTTACCTCCACTTGTTCAAAGTCCAAAGTTATTTTTAACATTGCCATTGGTCTAATTAGGCAGGAAACACTGCCAGAGCACAAGCTGGCTGCCCTGGAAGAACCGAGGGCCGTGAGGATGAAACCACAGGGACACACACAGGATGTTTTCAAAACTTTGCTGAAATAGTGAATAAAAGTACCTATAGGAGACTCTGATTTCATCTCTGTATTCAGATCACCCGGCCTCCCCCCCACTCAGTGCTGGACTTCCATCCCCTTGAGCCCAGATACCTTATCTTTAAAATCCAAGGGCTGTGAGGGGCGCCTGGGGACTCCGTGAGTTGAGCATCTGACTTCAGCCCAGGTCATGATCTCACGGTTCATGATTTCAAGTCCCGCATCAGGCTCTGTGCAGACTGCTCACAGCCTGGAGCTGCTTCTGATTCTGTGTCTCCCTCTGCCCCTCCCCAGTTTGCACTCTGTCACTCTCTCTTTCAAAAATAAGCATGAAAAAGAAAATCCAAGAACTGTGCTGAGGTCCTGTGTCTGGAGGGAGTGACACGTTGATCACAGGTGTCACAACACTTCCAACCAACACTGGTGACCTCGCAGACCTCACAAGCCACAGGCACAGCTTTCTGAGCCTGACACCCGGCTCGAAGGAGAACTGGGGCTCAAACCCACAGGGCTGTCTGGGCTCCCCACCACACTGTGGTGGCATCTTGGTCAGTGCTCCATGTGTGTTCCTGAGACGCAGGCCACCTCCGCCTTCCCTGCTGCAGGCGCCCCTTCGACACACACGGGAGCCTGAGGTGGCCTTCAGCCCACGGGCGGTGATTCCAGGGGCCAGTGACACGGGTGTGGTGTTCCTGCAGGGGTTCTCGATGGCGGCCTGCACCGGGCCCACCTGCTGGACTGCAGGGGGAGAGGGGGCTTTCTTGCCGCAGAGTGTCACCAGGACCAGGGCCGGGCAGACCCTGGTGCTGCCAGGGCAGGGACCAAGCCCACACGCAGCACCCCACGCCCCGTGCGTCAGTGACACGGGAGGTCAGTGGCCCTTGGAGCACTGAGCTGTGCACTAACTTCTCCCTTCTGGGCTTGAAACTCGGACCCTCTCTCCCGAGGGAGCCGGGCATTATCCTTTCGGGGTCTGCGGGCTGTGGAAGAAGCAAACAGCAAAAGGCAAGTCTGTAGACCTGCTTCACACGGAAGGTGTGTGTTGCTCTGGTTCCCCAAGGAGTAACCTGTCCCAGAGCAGGGACCAGCGTCGGAGCCTGCAGCTCCCAGCTCCGCGATGTCCTCATCTGCCAGAGCAAGGGCAACGCCGTGTCCTCCTCAGACCCGTGTGCCCACGCAGGGGACAATCGAGGGGTCTGCGTGGCACCCATGTCACAGGGGTGTCTGGCAAAGACACGTGACCCACCACCTCACAGATGCCATAGGACATGTGCCTGGTTGCCCGGTGGCTGCTGGACTTTGGGTCCAAGTGGACACTCTCCAGGCAGCACTTTCCATCAGGGTAGTTCTTGTCTGATCAAAGTGCAAGCGTCTAAAAGGCCCAAAGGCACCAACATGTGCACAAGAGCCCTGGAGGCCCAGTGTATCCATTCCAGAGCCTTCGGTCCTCCAAGGGAGCTGCAGGCCGGGCACGGCATCCGGCCCGGGGCCCCGGAGACAGCTCCTACCATGACCCGGTCTGCAGCCAGATGCAGCCAAACCTTAGAAGGGCCCACAGTGGCCACCGGCAGTCACCCAGCACCGCCGGCAGAGCCGAAGCCACCATCCAAGCTTCGCACCGCTGGACCGTCGTCACCCAAACCTTCACCCAGCAGAAACAGGCTCCCTGCCCGAGCCTGGTCACCGGGGATGGCAGCCGACAGCCCTGTCCCCAGCAGCCCCGCAGCAGAGGGGCCGCCCTCCCTGGGTCACCAGCCACTTGGACGGATGGCTCCAGTGCGCTGGCCCCTGGCTTTGCATCCCAATGGCTAGTTTAGAATAGGAAGTAACTGAAACCTTGAAACTCTGGTTCCTTCCTCATGTATCAGTCTGAAAGACTGGCCAGGAGAGAAAGATGTACCTTCCTCTTCGGGCCGAACACCGCCAGACACCAGCAAAGCAGCAGCTCACACCGAGGCACACCCGGATCGCCGGCGCCCTCTCCCACTCAGGAGCACTGTGCCAGTGAGCCCTGGCCGGCCCCCCACTGCCCAAACCCGAGGACCCTGGAGGCGTCTCTCCAGGCCACCCTGGGCAGGTGGCACCTGACAGGCCTTCCCAGCTCACAGATGAACAAAGAGGCCCTAATTCCCCCAAGGGAGGGCCGCCACCCCCCAAGGTCCTAAGCGCCTGCTGCCAGGGGTTCCTGGCCGTGTCCCCAGTGGGCCACCAACCCTGTGCTACGCTTGTGCCTCGCGCCCCCGTCCCAGCACGCTGGGAAGGCAGGTGTGTGACAAGTGAGGGACCGGTGCATTTACAAGAGCACCTGAGGGTCTCGAGCTCGGAGGACAGGCGCTGGCGAGGTTGCACCTCCAACGTCTCTGAACCTCTTTACCCTGAATTCGGCGAGCAGCCGCCAGCGGCTTCAGGACGGTGGCCAGGGCAAGCGGCTGTGGCGGAAAGAGGCTCAGGAGCCCCTCATTCAAGGACAGAGCAGCCCTCAGCCTCCCACACAGGGGCAGGGACGCTCTCCCACCTGTCTTCCACCTCCCTGAAAAGCCACCATCACATCAAGGGGCCAAGGCTGACAAAGCAGAAGTTCACTTTCCACACTTTCATGGACCCGCAGCTCGACACTGAGGCACCTGCACATTGTTACCACACCACGCAAGAGAGGAAAGAAGCTTCCGTCAGGCTCCACACTGCTTTTCTGCCTCCCCTTATGCCTGGCTGATTTCCACAGTTGCCATAGCTTCTCAATCTTCTAAAATATTTTTTGAAAAGCCATGAATAAATCAATATCTAGGTCTCCTAAGAAAATATAATTTACCCATAAACAACAAATATCTATAACCACTATATTTGACTCATGCCCCCATGAGTCAAAAATCCACACAGAATTTTTGATTCCCCTAAAACCTAACTACTCTTCTCCAACTTTCTTCTATTCCAAAAAATAGAAGAAAAAGGAAAACTTCCCAATTCATTCCAGGAGACCAGCATTACCCTGATACCAAAGCCAGATAAAGACACTGCCCAAAAAAAAAAAAAAAGAAAGAAAGAAAAAAAAAAAGGAGCTATAGGCCAATATCCCTGATGAACGTGGATGCAAAAATCCCCAACCAAACACTAGCAAACCAAATCCAACAATACATTAAAAAGAATATCATTCACACGGTCAAGTGGGATCCATTCCAGGGATGCAAGGTGGCTCCATATCTGCAAATTAACCAATGAAATATATCACATCAACCAAAAAATGGTTAAAACCATACAGTCACCTCAATAGATGCAGAAAAAGCATTTGACAAAACACATCACTCACTGATGATAAAAAAAAAAAAGGGAACATGCCTCAACATTATAAAGACCATATATGAAAAACCCACAGCAAACAATCTCAATGGGGAAAAACAGAGCTTTTCTCCTAAGATCAGGAACAAGACAATGATATCCACTCTCACTACTTTCAATTCAACATAGAAAGTAAAAAAAAAGTAAAAAAAAAGTAAAAAAAGTCCCAGCCAGAGCAATCAGACAAGAAAAAGAAATAAAAGTCATCTAAATTGGTAAGGAAGAAGTAAAATTTTCACTATCTGCAGATGGAAATGATACTCTATATAGAAAACTCTAAGACTCTATCTACTAAAAATCTGTTAGAACTGATACATGAATTCAGTAAAGTCACAAGATACAAAATTAATGTACAGAAATCTGCATTCTTTTAAAGTAATAACGAAGTAGCAGAAAGAGAAATTAAGACAACAATCCCATTTACAACTGCGCCAAAAATAATGAAATACCTAGGAATAAACTTAGTCAAGGAGGTGAAAGACCTATGCTCTGAAAACTATGGAACTGTGAAACATTCATGAAAGAAACTGAAGACGACACAAAGAAATGGAAAGATATTCCATTCTCATGAGTTGGAAGAACCAATATTGTTAAAATGTCCATATTACCCAAAGCAATCTATGGATTTAATGCAATCTCTCAAAATACCACCAGCATTTTCCACAGAACTAGAACAAATAATCCTAAAATTCATATGGAACCACAAAAGACCTCAAACAGTCAAAGCCACCTTAAGAAAGAAGAACAAAGCTGGAGGTATCACAATCCCAGATTTCTTGAAACCTATAATAAAATAGTATGGTACTAAAACAAAAACAGATTCACAGGTCAAGAGAACAAAATAGAATCTAGAAATAAACCTACATTTATATTTTCAGTTAATCTATGACAAAGGAGGCAAGAATATGTGATGGGAAAAAGACAGTCTCTTCAACTAATGGTGTTGGGAAAACAGGACCACAATCTGCAGAAGAATGAAGCTGGACCACTTAACTACACCACATACAAGAACAAACTCAAAACAGATTAAAGATCTTGGGGCACCAGAGTGACTCAGTTGGTTGAGCATCTGACTTTGGCTCAGGTCATGGCCTCAAAGTTCATGAGTTCAAGCCCCACATCAGGCTCTATGCTGACAACTTGGAGCCTCGAGCCTGCTTCGGATTCTGTTTCTCCGTCGCTCTCTGCCCCTTCCCCACTCACATTCTGTCTCTCTCTCTCAAAAACCAGTAAACATTTAAAAAGTAATAATAATAAATAAAAACAAAATAGATTAAAGACCTAAATGTGAGACCCGAAACCATAAAATCCCTAAAGGAAAACATAGGCAGTAACCTCATGGACACTGACCGTAGCAACATATTTATGGATACATCTCGGCAAGAGAAACAAAAGCAAAAGTAAACTATTAGAACTCCACCAAAATAAAAATCTTTTGCACAGCAAAGGAAACCACCAACAAAATCAAAAGGCAACCTACTAAATGAGAGAAGATGTTTGCAAAGGACGTAATCTATAAAGGATTGATATCCAAAATATATAAAGAACTTGTAATCCAAAAAATAATACTCTGATTAAAAATAGGCAGGAGACCTCAATAGACATTTTTTTCTAATTGTCTCTCTTTTCTTTTGAGAAATCCTTCATGCAAGCAGGGGAGGGGCAGAGGGAGAGGGAGAGAGAGAAACTCAAGCAGACGCCGCACTCAGCACGGAGCCCGACATGGGGCTTCATCCCATGACCCTGAGGTCATGACCTGGGCCAAAATCGAGAGTCCGACACTCAACTGACTAAGTCACCCAGGTGCCTCTGAATGGACATTTCTCCAGAGAAGACATCCAGGTGGCCAACAGACACACAAAAAGATGCTCCACATCACTCATCATCAGGGAAATCAAAACCACAATGAGATATCACCTCATACCTGTCAGGATGGCTAAACTCAGAAACAGTGAGGACGAGGAGAAAAGGGACCCTCATGTACTGCTGGGGGGAATGCAAACTAGTGCAGCCACTGTGGAAAACAGTGTGGAGGATCCTCAAAATATTAAATATAAAACTACCCTAGGATCCAGTAATTCCACTACTGGGTATTTGTCCAAAGAAAATGAAAATGCTAATTTGAAAAGATATATGCACCTTTATGTTTATTATGGCATTATTCATATTATATTTTGTTATTTTTACAGTATATAACATATTAACATTATTATATTATGCTATTTATATTACTATTATATATATTACTCAACCATAAGAAAGAAAAAGAGTCTCACCATTTGCGACAACATGGATGGAGCTGGAAGGTACAACGCTAAGTGGAATAAGTCAGAGAAAGACAAATAGCATTCGATTTCACTTATACATGGAATCTTAAAAGCAACACAAACAAAAACCAGACTCATAAATACAGAGAACAAACCAGTGGCTGCCAGAGGGGAGTTGAAGGGGATTAGGGTACAAACTTCCAGTTATAAAATAAGTAAGTCAAGGAGATGAAAGTACAGCACAGAGGATGTAGCCGATCATACTGTAACATCCCTGTATGGTGACAGATGGTGACCACACTTACGGTGGCGAGCCCTGAGCCATGTACAGTATGGAATCACTATGTGGTACACCTGACACTAATATAGCATCGTGTGCTAACTACGCTTAAATTTTTAAAAAAACTGCTAATAGCCTACTGTTGACCAGGAGCCTTACCAATAACACAGACAGTTGATTAACACATGTTTTTTATGCGTGTGTATTATATGTGGTGTTCTTATAAAGAAGTAAGCTAGAGAAAAGAAAATGTTATTAAGAGAATCATATGGGAGAGAAAATACATTTCTAGTACTGCACTGTATTTATTGAAAAAATCCACGTGTAAGTGGACCTGCATAGTTCAAACCTATGTTGTTTAAGGGTCAATTATAATCCATAAAACGAAGATTTATAAATGTTCAATGTTTATTATAACAATATTTGTGTTGGCAAAAAAAACAAGGAAACTATTAAACATTCAACAATGGGAAACTCCAACAGATAAAACTCCTTGGACCAGTGCAAGGCCAGGACGCAAGGCTGCGGAGGGTGGGTGGGACCCCCTGCGGACACAAGCAGGAAGCTGCCAGTGCCCTGACGGAGGCGGAGGGGGGGGGAGGGGGGACACCAGGAAATCGAGGCTGAGAAACCTCAGCAACCAAAGCCATTTTTACGAAGAACTTCCAGAAATACACTGAAATGTTTGCGGCAAAATTTTTAAAGGATATATGGAATATATACATATATATGTGTATATTTAATATCTAATAAGAATATATGTGCACATGAGATATCTCCACAGGAGAAATAAGAATGGAGGGAAAATAACTGAACAGAAGAACGAAAATGTTACCCAAATGCTGACTGTGTCAAGCCTCTCAGTGGGGGAAGGAGTCTCTTTTTTCTTATTCTTGAAAACCTAGAACTGGTTTTTCAAAATTTCTATTGAGCATACATTATGTTTATAATTAAGTAGAAATGCTTATAAATTTAATAGCCAATAATTCCTGTCTTTTATATTAAACACTGACCATGTCAATGTATTATGTATAATAATAAAGGCAATTTCTGACAAGTTTAAATGTAAAATGAAACTTAATTCAGAGCTTTGTGATTAAACGCTCATTTTATTTACCTTAAATCAGAAACTTATTCACAAACCACATTTAGGTCAGGTGCTTCCCAGGGCAGAATGTGAATTACTGGTGAATGGTAGATATGTCACATTTACCTGCTGAATTAATCACTCCTGAGCCAGGTGGGTCCAAATTGTAACACACACTATAAAATCATCTATCCCATTTCTGGGTATACAGTAGACACATAATCCATAGTAACTGAATAATATGCATCATCCCTTTTAGAAAGCTCTGGGTTTAAGAGTTTTAGGGAGGGGCGCCTGGGTGGCTTAGTCGATTAAGTGTCCGACTTTCGCTTAGGTCATGATCTTGCGGTTCGTGGGTTCGGGCCCCGCGTCGGGCTCTGTGCTGACTGCCAGCTCAGAGCCTGGAGCCCGTTTCAGTCTGTGACTCCCTCTCTCTCTGACCCTCCCCTGCTCGCGCTGTCTCTCTCTCTCTCCTAGAAATAAAACATAAAAAGAAAAAGAGTTTTAGGGGTGCCTGGGCTGCTTATTCTCTCTCCCACTCTCTCCCTCTCAAAAAAAAAACATTAAAAAATTTTTTAAATTGTTTTGTTAATGTTTTTTCATTTTTGAGAGCGAGAGAGACACTCAGAGCATGAGCAGGGGAGGAGCAGAGAGAAATGGAGACACAGAATCCAAAGCAGGCTCCAGGCTCTGAGCTGTCACCACAGAGCCTGATGTGGGGCTCGAACTCATGAACTGTGAGATCATGATCTGAGCTGAAGTCAGACGCTTAATGGACCGAGCCACCAAGGCATCCCTTAAAAAAAATTTTTTTAAAGAGTTTTATAAAGAGGGGCGCCTGGGTGGCTCAGTCAGTTGGGTGTTTGGCTCTTGATTTCAGCTCAGGTCATGATCTCACAGTTCATGGGATCGAGCCCTGAGTCTGGCTCTATGCAAGCATGGAGCCTGTTTCGGATTCTCTCTCTCTCTCTGTCTCTCTCTCTTTCTGCCCCTCCCCTCTTCGAGTGTACTCTCTCTCAAAATAAATAAACAAAAGAAAGAGTTTAATAAATTGTATTCTTTGTCTATCGTTGAACATTTTTAATTACAAAGGAAATACAGATTCATGGTCACCATGCTACAAGAGCATATATAGAAACCATAAATCATCTTTCCTTCCCTTCAACCCACCCCACACTGCTGAGCTAACCATTTGGTTGGAAAGCTTCCAGAGCTTTTTCTGAGCTCTCACAACTGTGTAAGGGTTATACACATGGGAGGAGGTAGCTCTGAACTTGCTCACTAAAACGACCAGCTCTTTCT